>JAODPA010065941.1:0-11724 GCA_025585075.1 Nepenthes mirabilis | reverse complement strand
TTTATATATATATATATAAAATAAATTGTCCATCACCTTTTATAGACAAATGGACTGTCTCGGTTATATATATGCCTCTTTATATATATATATATAAAATAAATTGTCCATCACCTTTTATAGACAAATGGACTGTCTGGGTTATATATATGCCTCTTTTTGTCAATTTTGTGATAGTAAAATCCTTTTGAATAACATTATATTCAGATTTATGTCTGTTTTTATTGAGGATATAGCAACTTCTCTTGGATTTCTTAATCTAAGCAAGATCAAGTTCCAGAAAATACAATACTTTGGACAATGGGTGAAGTTGATAGACATAATTGTTGATTGATGATGATAAAAGAAAATACTCTTACGTACCCTATGCTGAAGAGAAGAATTGGGAATTCATGTACAAAAAAGAATGGCTAATGTGGGATCCGCTCAAGGACTTACTGGCAGCTAGTGCACCTTACAGAATTAGAAGTGTCAATAAGATTAATCTGGTTCCCATTCAATCCCAAGAAAAAATCAGTTTATCCCTAGCATTAACTTATATTCTTCAGCAGTACACCACACCCCAATTCCAAGGCAGAGATGAGGTGGAGAAGTGGAAAAGCTGCCTAACCTTGCTAGTGGTTTGAAGCTTACTGATGCTGGCTGTAGAGCTACAATGCATACGTGTTCATTATCCTATATGCAATCTCGGATCTCAAATTGTCTTCAAATTTTCAGAGATTGACTACTTCATGTGTGTCGGTAGTAATTTGCATAATGCATTCTGATTTTTGAAAAATGTGGTTTTGATTTTGAAAGGGAGTTGATGTAGGTTGGTAGCTATTCCTTTCATCACTTTTCTGCTTGTTATATACATGATCTATGTTAGACTCCCCATAAGCCTTCAATTTAAAGGGATCAACTTTGGCAGTTGTAGTTGCTTTTTCTTCCATCATTTTGTGAAACTTGTAGAGTTGTCACAATCAGTAGCCTTGACACAATTGATAGAGTTGTCTCCATATGACATAGAGGTCATAGGTTCTAGTTATAGAAATGGAATCTTGTATAATGAAAGTTGAGATCTCATACAATAGACCCAAAGTGCTTTGACCCCTTCCTCAAATCTTCCATAGCAGGAGCTTTATATATCAGGCTGCCCCCTTTATTTTGTGAAGCTTGTTTTGGATGTGATCTTGATGTTTTAAGGCATTAAAATGCTATGATTATTTTCTGCTTCAGGCTGATGTTAATACAGTATGCTTTGCTGATGAATCTGGTCACCTTATATATTCTGGAAGTGATGACAGCTTCTGCAAAGTAAGCTCTTGATCTTTTTCTCCTCAAGACATGCTAGGCATCTACTCATTGTTTTCGACTTTTCACCATTCTCACATAAAGGTGTCTTCTTACTGCTATTCTTTGTTCTTATGATGGTTCACTGCTTGAAACCACTAGTCAGCTGGTTCATGCTGAATCCAAGTTTAAACAGTTGCGTGAAGTAGACAAAAACTTCTTGTTGAGAATCTAGGATGTCTGTGACATAATGATAGAATGTGAACTTTGTTGGCTTCTTTGTTGATTTTATTTAAGGATTAAAGATCATGGCAAAAAGTGGACCTATCAGCCACCTATGTGAATTTGAACATTCTTTTGGGTCAACGTAAGTGCTGGCTTGGTCAGCTTGAGCAGGTTGGATCATGAATGAACAATTACTTCCTTTTGGGGGATGAATAAACTGTATTTTTTATGTCTTGACATTTTCTATTCATGCTGGCATGTATACATGTGGCTGATGTGTAGCAGTCTTTATGGATGCGGTAACCTTTATGCTATTAGAGTGAATTCCATTAGAATAAATCTGAGCATATTATCTATTGGTAAATGCATAGAAAATTTGCTAAGGAGGCACCAGCTGGAGTGGTGTGTAAAATACAAGTTGACAGGCTACTGATAATTTTCATCAAGGTATATCAAACAATAAATGGGAAAAGGATCAGGAATAGTGAAACCGGGAACAAAAAGCTTAGCCCTATCAAGCCTAAAAATTTAAGGTTATTGTGTTCCCCTCCCTGAACATTGAGGTTTCCTCTCAGCACAAACAAACCAGAAAATAGCTGGCGGAATACAAAGAAATAAGCTTGCATTTTGATCTTCCTGTAGAACCATTGCCTGGAGTTCTGATTTACAGAATGAGATTGCCCTAACTGCACTCCCAGCAAGCTCCAGCGGTGACTTAAGCTTTTTTGATCTCATCATGAGGAATAAATATGTGATCAGCCAACTCTAAGTTGTTCCTGCACAGTGCACTGCACAGTCATTAGTGAGAGAGAAATCCATTCTTGAAGGGGCATTAGTCTTCAAAATTTTTGTGGAAAAAATGTCATCATGAGACCATGTGAGGCGGCATAATTGAATGACATGGAAAAAATCCATTCTTGTTCAGAGTTTTCTTTACAGCATCGTTATTAGAATATGGTTGAGCCCTTCCTTAAAGCAAAAGAAGTTCCACAATTCTGTAATCAAAGCTTCACTGACCTGCGGCTGCAAGCCAAGTTCGGGCTAGATTTCTATCACCCTTAGGGGGTAGATACCAAGCAATAATATCACAATATTCAGGAACTTTTACTCTTATCACATAGACATTCATTCACATATAAAAGGGTGGAGTTGTCCACTTGGGAAAAGGTTTTCTCAGGCATTATTCAGGAAATGTCAAATGTACGTAGTACACAGTCTGGCTGTTTCATTATAAAGACAATGCTTTCATGATTTAAATCTTTGACATTTGGATCATGATGAAGCAACTATACCATTGCATCAAGGAATGCATATCATAAAAGGGCGATCTGGTATACAAAGCTCACACATCATGGGATCTAAGGAGGTTCAGATATACGCAACCTTACATTGTTTTGCCAAGAGGTTGTTTCCATGGTTTAAATCCGTAATCTCTAGGCCAGAATAGAGCAACCTTATCCACCATGGCTCAGCTGATATTTCATGCATGAGATGTAGCATTTGTGCAAACAGGAGAGAGCAATCCAAACTCCCAACCATTGCTATGTTCTTCCATGATCTTACTTCATGACTTCTCTTGCACTGTTCTGGAAAAACAGATTTGAACATCCCATAAACAGCTTCAATTGCTCTTCCTGCCGCGAAAATTTGTTAGCCATTTTCTCAATTTAGCCTTGTTGGAAAGCCCAAAATCTTTCCACCGAATCCACCTCTGACAGGAAGTTTAAATATATCAAATTTAATCCAGTGGAGCTCGAAGGACTTTTACCCTTAGGTTTCTGTCACCCATAGGTGGTAGATACCTAGCAACAACGTCACAACATTCAGGAACTTTTACTCTTATCACATAGACATTCATTCACATATAAAAGGGCAGTGTTGTACACTTGGGCAAAGGTTCTCTCACATAATACACTGTCTGACATTTTCATTATAGAGGGAATGTTTTTATGACTTAAATCTTTGACATCTGGATCATAATGGAGCAACTATATTATTGCATCAAGGAATACATATCAGAAAAAGGACAATCAGGTACACGAGGCTTACACATCATGGGGTCTAAGGAAGTATATGCAAGCTTACATTGTTTTGCAAAGAGGTTGTATTTGTGGTTTGAATCCGTAATCTCTTGGTTAAAATAGAGCAACATTATTCACCACGGCTCAGCTCATATGTCATGCATGAGATATAGCATTTTTGCTAGCAGGAGAGAGCAATCCAAACTTCCAACTGTTGCTATGTTCTTCCATGATCATATTCCATGACTTCTCTGGCACTGTTCTGGAAACAAACAGATTTGAACATCCCATAAACATTTTCAATTACTTTTCCCACCTCCAAAATCTCTAAGCCATTTTCCCAATGAAACCTTGTTGGAAAGCCCAAAATCTTTCCACGGAATCCACCACTGACAGAAAGTTTAAATATATCCAATTTAACCCCGTGGAGCTTGAAGGACTCCTCAGTTACCTGGAAAATACTGTGACCCATTAAATGTGATAAAAGAAAGAGGGAAATATATTTTTTAGTAACGCTTCACAATTGCATCAAGTGTGAGGCTACCACCTTGTACAATTGCATCAGTCACGAGTATTTTGGAGGATGTGAATTGAACTTGCAGCCAAGAATCAACTGTAAGTTTGCTGCATTACTACCTTCACCCATATGTGACATTTTAGATTTGGCAATTTTTATTTTGAACCAGTTACAGGCCTCAAAAAATCTGGGCATATACAGCATGGATGCAGCACATTCAAATCATTTGCACTATTCCAAAGACATGTATTGTTCTTGAAAATGAGGTGTGAAAGACAACTGCATGCGATTGGCTTAGAAGCCCTTTGCTAACGTATTTGAACTGCTTGTGCAAGATTTATTACGTTGATAAAATAACCAAAAGCTAAGACAAAGGATCACCTTGTCTCAAATCTGTAAACGTTGAGCTCGCCATTGATAATACTGGAATATTTCACAGTAGAGATGCTCCATAGAAACTGTACTACCCAGCTTTGTTGAAACCCATCATTTTCATCAAATGGCACAAATGACTCCAGTGGATAGGATTGTACACTTTTTCTATGTTTAATATACGCAACAAATTCGTCTTCCCTTATATGATAACAGTGTCAATATACTCCTTTGCCACATCTGCCTACGTAACAGTCACAATCCCCCTCTCCTGCTAAGGCAAGTCACAGCTTCAAATCATAATTCAAAAATCCCCATTGCCTATATCATAAAAAGCATGGCTTAGTGTGCGAGATCTCATATGGAAGGTACTGAGAAGGATCATATGTACTTAGCCTCACACTTGCATTGCCTAGTCTCTTTCGATAATTTGAATCCATAACCTCAAGGTTTTAATTGTTGGACACTGACGTGCTAGATTGGAGAGAGTGTTCGTGCATCAATCATTATTATTTTTTTTACAGAGAACAATTTATCTTTGTTTGGTTAGTGAGATAGAATCCTATCTAAAATAATCTGTTCACACTGCTTTGCTGATATTGTATGCTCAGCAACCTTATAGTTGCATCCGTTCTGGTATTTCATGAAACATCTTTCTGTATCCTCGCCACACCTACCAACATAGGTTAAGAGAAAAAAAAGTAAAATCTCTGCTTAATATTCGAGAGTCTTCTTATAACAGTTTTTCTTATGGCCGTGTTCAACAAACATTTAGATATTTTAGACTGACCCGTATTCCAACTCTTTGGGAAATAATGGCATTCCCTTTGTTGCTCATCTTTGTTTGGGATTTTTTTTTGTTTTCCTTTTTTTTTTTTGCTTCTTGTTGAATGTAAAAATAATCATTTTTTCAGGAAAAATATGCAGTCTATGTGATATTCATATATATCTTTTTCTTCCTCTCAAGAAGATGTATAAAATACAGTTTGTAACTTGAGATTGTTTATGATGTTTATAGCCAAGGGAGAGGAAGCGACCCATAAGAAAGCTGAATTCTGGTTAAGAATCCGTATAGCTGATCCCACCTTGTGGGAAAAGACTTCGCTTGGTTTGGTTACTTGTGTTCATAATTTGAGGTTTCCATTTCCATGTGTTCTCTGTGGGTGCTTTGGAATTTCCTTTCATTGCAGCAGTGGTGCATTGTGGTGAAGATTATTTTATAATTGCAATAGTGCACTATATGCATGCATGTTCTGTGGTAGTTTTCTGCAAGTCTCTTGAGATACATTTTGGCATCAACATAAACTTGACATCTGATGTGAAAATTTTCTGGTACACTGCTGAGTCCTTGTCCTGCGCATATCTTAGTATATATATAGAAAGATGAGTAGTTATGAAGCATTCAACTAAAAAAATTGTCCGCACATGGAAAATTCCCATATGCACCTTGGGGGGCACGGCCCATTCAAATTAAAATTGAATCGAACGCCTAAAACTAAGAATAATAGAATGCCTTTCCTTGTGTTCATCTTTTAGACCCTTGAATAGTTTTTTTTTTAATGCTTGTTCAGATATGGGACAGACGTTGTCTGAATTGGAAGGATAAGCCCGCTGGAACATTGATAGGTCATCTAGAAGGCATTACATTCATTGATAGTCGTGGAGATGGACGTTATTTGATATCAAATGGGAAAGATCAGACTACAAAACTATGGGACATTCGTAAAATGTCCTCTAATCCTTCTTGGTATGCTTATTTTGATACTATATTTTGCTGGGCTCATCATTATACTATGTGGTTATTTTTACTGTCCCTTTTTCTTGGAGAAGAGAAAGGGAATTGTTATATTGAAATTGGTGATAGCAGAAGTTTATTAAATTACTGCCACGTCCAGGCTAAAACCTTACCAATAAGACTTCAAAGAATCCTGAAAATTTCCTGTGATAAACGTACTTAAACAACACAGAGACTAGTCCTATGGCCACTGCGTCACATGCAGTAATAAGATACTAAAATCTAAATCTCTTTATTTTATTTAGTTCTATGGTAAACTTAAAATCATAAGATTAATGAAATTAGATGCCCACCTACTAATTTACCTTGGATTGGAGTTGAAGGTTTATGCCAAATAGGGCTTTAAGTGGGAGAAGCATAAGAAATTACGGGTGTTTGAAAGTTATTTTCTGGATGCTGAAACTCACTAATGTCAAATAACATTTTTGAAACACTAATAGCACGTTAGGCATTTGCTGCCATGAATTCTCATCCCTCAACATGTGCGGATGAAGAAAAATTTTTGTTGTCATTTATGTTCTCCGCAGAAGCTTATAATTGTATCCACAGTGGAGTTCAGCTACTGATGTGATTCTTTAATCCAGTGTTCCAAGGAGGAACCACAATTGGGACTATAGACAGAAGGACTACCCAGCAAAACTTAAGGACGAGAAGCATCCAAATGATCAGTCACTGGCTACATACAAAGGTCACTCAGTACTGCAGACTCTCATACGCTGTTACTTCTCGCCAGCATATAGGTAATCTACTAATTCCGCTCTGTATTTCAATTTACTTCCATTTGGTAGCATCCCCTCTGGGAACTCCCAGAGTGCTCCAGATATTTTCCTGTTAAAGTCATAGTTTGAATTCAATTCAATGACTGGAATTTGATTGTGAAGACACTTAATAACTGATGTTTATCTGAATGTCCTGCTACCTAGTGGTGAAGGTGACTTGGTGAGCTAAACAGATGGCGGGTTGATATGCTAAGTCGGCCTCTAAGTTAGTTGTGATAATTCAGTTGCTTTTACAGAATCATAGTATCGGATGGTGTTGGGTTATGGATCATTCTCATATGGGCCATACCGATTTGACGTGCAGATCGGTGGTACAGACGAGGAGTTTTTTCCTGTGTGCAACCAAGGCCCGAGGTGCCAATTTACGAATGGGCGTGCTCGAGACACGCTTGAGGCATGCCTAACGGGCACATGAGCACGACTTACAGCATAAAAATGCGTTGACGCATTTTTGGGGTAAACCACTTGTAATTTCCAAACCTAAAGGGCACTGTCAGTGAAAGTAAGAAGAAAAAGAGAGAAAAGGGAGAAGAGGAAAATTTTGAGTATCCGGTTGAGTTTCGAATCGAGTTCCAGTCCCCACCAGCTCTAGGTACACTATTCTTGGAGTTGAGAAAAACGTTTTACCGATTATTTTTCTATTTGTTCGTCTTGTACTCATTGTTGCTCGGTTTAGTTGATACAAGGTATTAAGTCATTGTATTATTGGGGTTTGTATAAACGAAATTTTGTATAGTGAAGGTATTTTCGAGCGAATCGCCCGGTGGTTTTTTCCCTAATTCTAAAGGGAGTTTTCTATGTATAAATTGTGTATTGCCTCATTATTTGTGATTATTGTTTGCACGTGGTATGTTGTGAAATATTTTCTTGCTGTTCAAATAAGTGGGTCGTATCCCAACAGATGGTTGGACATGAAAATCCACCTCGTTAAATATTAGGTGTTCTAGACTGGGCCTAATGCCTGGAAGGATATATAATACATAGTAATCTGTTGTATCATAAGTAATGATTCCTTGCTGTAGGGAAAATTTGATAGAAATCCTGTGTAGATATTGAGGTGTAAGTGCTGCTGGGATATCCTGTGGAGCAGTGGGTATTGTGTGGTGCTTTTGGGGTGAAAGGGGATAAGATATTGAAGTAAGAGGAAGTTAGAGCCTAGACATCTCATATACAAGTCTCAACCGTAGGCAAAAAGTTCGTTGTATCCCTTGAAAATTAGCATAATTTACTTTCGCACTTAATGGATTATTACACGTGGCTGAATCTAGGATAGTCTGTCGGTCCTTCCATCCCTATCCTACATTTCTATATATGTACATGATATCGTTATATATAATTTCTGTAAGGATGCTGCTGGACAATGAACCATTCAAAGCTTATTGCTTAAGGAGGCTGCTCCAGAATATCTGTCCTTCCTCGAACATAAATTACTTCTTAAGATATAAATATTAAGCTTTCTTCTTTAGGACGTGGAGAACCAGCAATATCAACAGCAACATTGGCCGCAACAAAAGCCAAAGTGGAGTTGACTCTATGCATCCCCATTAGTCACTATGCTTGTCTAGGGCAGGATCCTGCTAAAATTGGAGGACCGTTGAATCTTTTCTTGGTGCTATTATTAGTCTACTTTGACATTCATCTTTCTTAATAACATTATGTTATACCATAATAATGTTATATTTGATTAAGTGGCTTCCATCTGTCACATGAGATGGGTGAATCACTTGCATAAACCTCAAGTTTGACTTTTTCAATTTTCTGTGCTGTGTGCTTGATTAATCCGAGTAATGGAATTTACATCTAGTAGGAATTCATTGACGATTTAACTACTTGTTTGTTATCCTATGAAACATACTAATGTCCCATTTCATGTATTTTGTCTTCTTACTTTAGGACCTCTGTATTTAGAGGTCTCTTTCTGTAATTCTATTTTCATATCATCCACTCTCTATTTTCATCTATCAAAACAATCCACAAGCATCACACCCTATCAACGTTGCATAGTAATTACTTAATTTCTCCATCAAACTAGTCATTATCATCGTACTAACCTTTCAATGCCTGTTCAACATGCTTCCTTTTCTAATTCTGTAGCATAATACTGTCATATGCCTTCTTTAGTTGCTTCAACAACATTTTCTTGATCTTTGAAGTTTCCTTAAATATGCTTCTTGATCTTACCTTTTAACTTCTAAAGCATTTCGATACTCAATATATTGTCATCTTTGATGCACTTTTAACTTTTGTCTTCTTGTTGATTGGAACGTTTCTTTTCACCCATTTCGGTTTTTGCTGTTCAGAAAAAAAATGGATTGTCCTGATTAGTCATTTCCAAGTCCTACATAATCTTCTTTGAATGGCATGTCAAAGTGTGATTCCTCCATCCATCACTTATATCTTCTACTTACTCACACTACATCCATTGTTGCTTTCAACCGTCTTTTCTTGAGACTTGATTTACACTTCTTCTTTCGGATCCCTGAACCTATTCTCTTCCATTGATGAGTATATCTAGAGCCAAATTAATACATTTGAGTGCAAGATTTATTCTTTCTTCTAATATCAGTTAGTGATTCTTGAATGCCATTTGACATGTATAGATTTTTTTATCTTTGCGCCGCCTTTAGTTTTATTTATATATATTTTTAAATTCTACGTTGGCTGTTGGACTTATAAATTTGGTTTGCAGAGTTTTTTAAAGTACCCTTGTGTAGCGTTCTTCGGTGTTGGAAATATTTTACTCTTGTTCTGATCCTGCATTCTGCTGGCTGCAGCACGGGTCAAAAGTACATCTACACCGGATCCAATGATGCTTCTGTTTATATCTATGATCTGGTATGTAACCCTCTCCTGCTGGTCAGAAACTGTTCTTTATGACATTATGCTATTTCTCTAGATGATGGATGAAAATATTGGCCGATACGTGTTGGTGGTAGACTTCCTGAGACTGATATGCTCATGTAATGCAATAGTATCGCGACGTATTACTGTATCAGTCATATATCAGACAATTTTAAAATATTTATTGATATGCCAAATATTTGGTCAATATATTGATTGATATTTCTACATCAGTTAATGATTCTCAAAAATTTTTTCTTTTAATATATCAAATATTGATACGTATTGTCTGATATATTCGATACTAATATGATTGCGACTGACACTGATACTAAAACCGATTCATTTGATTTGTTCCTATGAAACTTGTTCCTAGAAAAATGCATTTTTCCTGACTTTACTTTCACAAATGTCGTTTGGAGTTTGTTGAATTGGACGTTTGTAAATTCATTTAAATAAACAGGACTTTGAACCCAAGTGGGATGAACTTGGGAACAATGAATAATCTCTCTCTCTGTCTTGAGCTTTGCTACATATCCAACTGTTATACTTTTTTTTTTTAAAAAAATAAACATATATTTATCCAATTCAACAAATAAGGAACAACATTTATAAAGTTGAAGTTAGGAAAAATGTATTTTTTTTCACATTAAAAATAGAAAATAAGATTTATTATAGCATTGCATCTCAAAATTAACTTAAAAAATGCATTTTTTGTGCTCTGTATAGGTGATTTTTAAATTTGATGAATTAAATGAATGTGAATTTGATATTTCTTAGAAAAAGTTATAATGGTGGTATAAAAAGTATTCACAGCCAAGGAGAGTTGAACCTTCCCCTTTAGGTCAAGAAAGCTTAGCTTAATTGGTCAGAGTTAAAGCTTTGGGATGCTTCTTATTCAGAATGACTTATCTTATCCATTCTGCTTCTACATTTTGTCATTACTTAAATTATTCATTTTTTAAGGGTTTACATGGTTATAATAATTTTTAAATGAAAAAAAAAATTAAAAGGAAAATTAAATTAAAACCCACTTTTTTCACATATGAATATCTTAACACATTGATTTTATTTTATTTTATTTTATTTTGGTAATTTTTCATGTAATTTAGAGCAGTATTTTCCTTTATTTTTTTAATTTCATTTTAACTTTCTATTACCAAATAGACTATAAAAAATCCTTTGAGTTGGAGTTTATCAGTGCCAAGTTTATGCTGCCCTCTCCTGATTTTGAGGGGAAATTGTAATCCTAAATCTAGTTTATTTTTTGTTCAACTCTACAGGTGAGCGGCGCTCTAGTTGCCAAACTCGGCCACCATGAATCCACCGTGAGAGATTGCTCTTGGCACCCTCACTATCCGATGATGATTAGTTCCTCGTGGGATGGTTCGATCATCAGATGCGAGTTTCCGGGAGGCGATGCAACACCGTTGCCCCTCCGGCGGCGAAGAAGCCAAAGGAGACACTTCTTCTGAAACCCATCATTGTTTCTAGCACCAGTAAGTTCTTTGTGGCCTTACTGTATAGGGATTTTTATGCAATTCTATGATCTTTGTGCTTTACAGCCGCAGAAATAAGTGTTAATTTTGGTGCTGATGATTCTCCTCTTGAGAATCTCATGGCTGTACATAGCAATGTTAACTTGAAGAAAAATGCTTCTATGTTGTTTTTATTTGTGTAGCCAATTGAATACGGTGAGACTTTAGACTTTGTTATTATATTTTTATATGTGATAGAGAACGATTTTATAGAGAATTAGTGTTTGTTGCTTGCTCGATTTTTGATGCTGATGATAATAATAATAATGTGGACAATACACCTATCTATATTTAATAACAATAATAATAATAAGGCCTTGTATTTTATTAGGTGGGATCAATTTTTAGTTTTTGCTACTCTATA
>JAODPA010065940.1:0-10986 GCA_025585075.1 Nepenthes mirabilis | reverse complement strand
AATTCATATGTTATTAATAACAAAACTATACTTACAAATAAAATATCAATAAACAAAGTATTGCATCATCGGATCCTTACTCCGAAAGGGACGAGGATTTGACAGTAACACCAAATGATATGTATGCAAAAAAGAAAGAGAGAGAGAGAATGACACGTGACGTTTTTACGTGAAAAATATTCTTTTAATTGAGAAGGAAAAACCACGGGATTTTAGTTCGAGAACTATTTTCACTATCTAATAGCTCAATTATAGGAGGTTAAGGACTAAGTGTACGGAGACTCAAGGGAGTTACTCTTATAACACAAGCCCTCACATTCTCTCCCTTT
This sequence comes from Nepenthes mirabilis, assembly GCA_025585075.1. Classification (NCBI taxonomy): domain Eukaryota; kingdom Viridiplantae; phylum Streptophyta; class Magnoliopsida; order Caryophyllales; family Nepenthaceae; genus Nepenthes; species Nepenthes mirabilis. The sequence continues at coordinate 10,657 of JAODPA010065940.1, read as the reverse complement.
AGTACAGAATGACTTTTTGCTTCCTCTTTTAGTGTGCTCTCATAAGAGTTCAGAGTCTTGAAAATTTTTTTCCTTTAATAGGTATAAAGTGAATGCTTATATAATAGCGAAAATCCTCTATATGGAGCTGCCACGTGGCGCTGGTATGTATAGGGAATCCTGTCACCAATTCTACAAATCCATTTTACTATGTCAGAAACGTTGTTTGCACGCAAGCTTGGTGTGATGTCACTTTTATAGGGGCGCGTGCTCTACTAGCCATCATTCCTTTTATAGTCTGACAGGGTCAGCCACAAAATCTTTGGCATGCCGATTTTACATGCAGAGTGGCATTCGAGACATGTTTTGAGTCCACAAGTTTGAGTGGACTTTAAGTCCAACATGCCCTTTGGGCTGGTTCTCGCACCTGGACCTTCTGGGCATCTTGGGTCTACTGAATCTCTTTGGTATCAGGGTCCAACTCTAAGAGAATGAATCTTATAAGTGGGCCCTGGGTATCAATACCCATCACTAACTTTCCATGCCAAAAGGCTGAGGGTCGGTCAAGAGGTCTGAGACCCTCAGCCTTTTGGCATGCTACCAGGTTGCGGATGAATGTCTCACGAAATTACTCTTCACCGAAAGTCCGCTCGTGCCTTTTTTCTGTGGTCCTACCCGGCTACTGCCTGAAGTTGACACCCATTCTTTTCTCTTGTGAATGTCCGCGGACATGGTTGGGACCAGAAGCTCGGGGACCCATTGGCGAAAAACGTCCGAGAACATTTTGGGATTCACGGTCTTGAAGAAGCATCTGGGAAAATTCTGAAGTTAGTGGTTTTGTCCAATCGTTTGAGGAAAGTTGGAGTTCTAGGCACCGGTGGCGCCACTAAGTGACAGTTCCTTCCGCACATATGTTCGTGACCAAAAATGTCCTCGGGTATTTTGGGGACAAAAGCTTTGATAATAGTGCGTCTGAGAACTCACTTTGAATCCGAGACTCTGGTTTGCACCGCCATTTGGGCAATTAAAGCGCAATAAATGTGCATTAATGGGATTGATGTCGCCTTGAAAATGTAAGGCCCACTACCTCTAGGAGCGCACAGGAGGTTGATATGTGGCAAGGGTAATGATGAGACGCGCCTTTTTGATTTTGAAGCCTTTTCAGCCATTTCAAATATCATTTCTGGCCTTCATTCCAATTACCTGTTCCTCTCCTTCCAAGAAAAACTTTCTAAGTCTTTGAAAATGCTCCTTGCGACTCCATCGTTGTGCACTGTTCATTTTCCTTCGTGCTTTTCTTCAAGCTCTAATGGTGCCAGGAATGAAAGATATTACGTCTTTCCTTATTTTGGCCGGTCTGGATGCCATTCGCGCCAAGTACGGGATTTTTGACTTGATGGCTATGGTGATTTCGGAAGCCAACGATAGGGCTTGCAGCCCCCCTAATGGGTTCATACCATGTACAAAGTTCATCACAAAGGTGTGCTTCGTTTTTCTATTCCCATGGAGCTGTACGTCATTATGAGGGAGCTTGGGGTCCCGTTCACAAGGCTATAGCCTAACGCCATCAAGTACCTCGTTTCCCTCTGCGTATTTTCTCGTTGCCATAGCAAGGTGTTTGAGGTTGTGATGATAAAGGTGATGTTCCGCTTTACTCACAACTTGGACTGGATTATCATGACTCCACGTCCTGAGTTTGCGGTCATGAGCAGTGGAAACCCTGATTCCACAAAGAGGTGAAAGGATAAGTTTTTTTTTTTTTTTTGGGATCTCCAGGGTTTGGGATGTTTCTAACGATTGGGGGAATGTGGTTGCTACGCACTGTTCTGATGCCTCCAAAGAGGAGAGGGAAGTTGCCAATGAGACCATCGATTTAGTAATGGGTAACCTTGGCACTTTAATGAAAATAAGAAGAACATCTAGTAGAGATCCGAGAATTTAGAGAAAGCCAAGTGGGGGTCTCAGACCGAGGTCTCTGGTGTTGTTGTTGCTGCTGCTTCTCAGAAGAAGAAGAATAAGAAGTTGAGAAAAAAAGGAGGAGACTCTGAGGATTGAGGAGCCGTCCGACCGGCCAAAGAAGAGTCACCGGACTAAAGCCTCGAAGCGTCCGGTGACCACTGTTGCGAGCTCCTTGTCTAATGATGACGACGTTGTTATAGTGCCCCTAGTGAAGAGGTTGAGACCTCCGCAGGCAGCGCTAGTTTGAGAGACTGAAGGTCCCGGACCTTTGCCTATAATTGAGTCATCCGGGCAGCCTTCTGGGCCTGTGGGCCAGCCTGTGGAGCCACCTGTTGCTCAGCCTTCTCATGACGAGTCAATGCCTGACATTCCTTTCGAATTTACTGGTGAGGCTTTTGACTGGATTGACAATCCACCCAAGGGCACTGTTCAGAGATAAGCTTTAAGGGAGGCTAAGGCGGCTCAGACTGAGGAAGCAGTGATGATGACAATTACGACGATTACTGCTGATGCTGCTGAGGCCGAGGAGTGTCATGTTGCGGAGCTGCTTGCCGCAGAGACTACTGAGCTCCTATGCCTGGCAATCCAAATTTATAGTCCAGTGATGACACCGCCCGCAGCCTCTGAGGAACCCCTGGTCGAGGACGGTGTAAGGGCTTCACTTGCTACTGGAATAGAAGTTGGGGCCGAGATTTCTTTGGTGCAGGAGGCTGCAGTCACAGGACCCGGGGAGCCTGAAGCCCCAAGAGGGGAGAGCTCTTCTGGGAGTTCTTTTGCGACTAAGGTACTCCTTTATTATCGTCCTAGCTTTGTCCTCTTTTCTTCATACTTCATTGACTTGTTTTGCATTTGCAGCTCCAGGACATGGCCGGCGGCCTTGGAGTGATCATCAGTGAGGCTGCCCAGGTTTACGCAGAGCTAGAGGCTTCTAGGTCCTTGGGGGAACGCGTCCACCCTGGAGGCCCAGATGAAGGAGCAAGAGAGGTTGCATATTTTCTTTTGAGGGAGGAATCTCTTGCTGGAATAAGAGCTCAGGATTTCATTGAAGCCTGAAGACATCGCACCGGCTCTCAGGCGCAAGTATTGGGACACCATAATATGTGCCGTCGGGTTATGAAGCTTTCGGTTCCAAGGTTCTCAATTGCTCTCTTTGACCCGAGGAACTCCAGCGCTCAGCTAAGGATGACTTGATCGGCCTCCCAGACCGTTGGAGGTCTTCTAGGTCTTCACAAGAGGGGCCATTTGGCCAGCCAAAGTTCATTGGCCATCAGGATCCTTGGGACAGCCGGGAACCTCAGGTCCTTGATGCGTCCTATTGTACATACATTTTTTTATATATATGTATGCACACTGTTGTATGCATATCGATTTTATGAATAAAATCTAAATTATTTAAGTGTAAACGTCTTATTTGTCTTTGTGGTTCTTTCTTAGACTTAAACTCTTAGAAATCTCATCTTTTTTGAGCAAAACGTCCAAACCCTTTGACCATTGTTGACTGAAGGTGCGACCTCTTGGATCTTTGCACACTTACTATTTCCAAGTCCCTTAAGTTTTAGCTCAACCTCTTGAGGATTACTTGGCACTGTCAAGTTTTAGGTCTGACCTCCGGGACCACTCATCCTTAGGCGAGTTTTAATATGACCTTTTGGGTCATTCGGTATATTATCAAGTTTTACTTCGACTTCTTGAACCGCTCGAACACAGTCGAGTTTTTTGTACGACCTCTTAGGCCGCTCGGACATAGTTAAGTTTTAGGGCAAGTGAAAGGAATCCTATCCACTTGACTTAGGGGCAGCCTAGGCCTTATTACTTTATGAGATTGTGTGTGATCACTCAGTGGAATACAAAATGATAATTTAAATAAAAATTGTCACTTTATTAATGAAACGTGATACAAGCACCTAATGTAAATAATATACCCGTGTGTTTTACAAGCTTATTGATAATATTTTTTAAGGTGAATAGCGTTCCATATTCGCCGGACAAGCCTTCTCTCATGGGTGCATAGCTTGTACGCTCCATTTCTCAGGATGATCGAGATCAAGAAAGGCCCCTCCCAATTTCGAGAGAGTTTGTTTCGATCGGTATATTTTTTTGGTGGCCTCAATGCTTCTAAGCACCAAGTCCCCTACCTCGAATTGTCATGCTTTCACATTTTTATTGTAATATCGGGTGACTATTTATTGGTAAGTCACAGTCTGCAGTCTTACTGCGTCTCAGACTTCTTCAAAAAGGTTAAGGTTCTCCCGAAGTCTTTGAACATTATTGTGCAGATTTAAGCTTTCCACACGGAAACTTGGCCGCCCGACTTCCACTAGGATGACCGCCTCGTCCCTCTAACATAGGCTGAAAAGAGTTTCTCGCGTTGGCTCTCTTGGAATTATCTTGTAAGACCACAGCACTGACGGTAGCTCTTCGATCCACAAGCCCATAACATGCTCTAACTTCGTTTTTAGTCCATGAGTATTGTGTGGTTCGTGACCTCCACCTGACCGTTACATTGTGGGTACGCGACTGATATATGCAACAACTTTATCCTTAGATTGGTGCAATACTTGGTAAATATTTTTTTCAAAAAATTGGGTTCCATTATTAATCACAATGTATTCAAGGATCCCGAACCTACACACAATGCTCTGCCAGACGAAGTCTGTCTTGTTCCGCTCGGTTATGTGAGCCAATAGTATGGCTTTAACCCACTTCGTGATGTAGACAATTCCGATGATTAAAAACTTTATTTGTCCAGATGTTATCGGTAGTGGCCCAAGCATGTTCAGTCCTCATTGTGTGAAGGGCTAATGTGATTGTAGAGCTCTGAGTTCTGTATGTGGCTGGTGGGAAAGGTTGTTGTGGACTTAACAATTCTCGCATTTTTGTACGAAGTCTATAGCGTCATACTTCATAGTTGGCCAGTAATACCTTTGTCTCATCAGCTTGAATGTAAGGTTCTTACCTCTAATATGGGATCCACAAATCCCGATGTACACCTCTCTAAGGGCGTAATCAACCTCTTCTGGGGTGAGGCACCTCAGGCAGGGGGCAAAGAATTCTCGGTGATACAGTCAGTCATCCATGATAGTATATCACCCGGCCATCTTCTTTACCTTCTTGGCCTCTTCTGCGTCCTCAGGCAGTGTCCCATCAGACAAATACCTTAGGTAGGGGGTCATCCAATTGTTGGTTTTGAATATCTGCATCACTTCTATCTCAGAGTTTTTCACACTGGGTTTGTTAAGGACCTCACGCATTTATTGGGGATATTGTTTTGGATTTTCTGAAGTTGCAGCTTTTACAAGCTGGTCGGCTCTTGCATTCCCTTCTCACGGGATGTGGTCCATTTCTACCTCTTCAAAGGCTAACATGAGCTCTTAAACCTTTGAGAGGTATTTGGATAGTTGTGGGCTGTTTGCTTCAAAATTTTCGTGAACTTGATTGACAACTAACTTAGAGTCACTGTAGGCAATCAGGTCCTCAGCAAAGCACTCCTTTACTAATCGTAATCCTGTAAGTAGCACCTCGTACTCCATCGCATTGTTGGTTGTTGGGAATCTGAGAACCATTGAATAATTTATCTCTGATCCTTCAGGCATTCTTAGCACAACGCCAACTCTACAACCATCCTTTATTGATGAGCCATCCACATGCAGAGCCTAGGTCGCCGGGCTGTGTAATTCCTCGGCATCACAAGTGTTTGAGGAGTCTTGAGTTGCTGTCGTGGTTTCGAGAATAAAGTCCGCCAGTGCTTGGCCTTTTAAGGCAAGTCTCGAACGGAACTCTATGTTGAACTCACTCAACTTAATAGCCAACTTGACCAACCGTCCCGATGTTTCTGACTTTTGCAGAATCGCTCTTAAGGGATGATCGGTCAGAACGACAACTTTGTGTGCCTGAAAGTATAGTCTCAATTTTTGAGCGGAATACACGAGTGCCAGAGCCATCTTTTTTGCATAGGAATACCTTGTCTCAACGTTAGCCAAAATTTTGATGATGTAGTATATGGGCCGCTGCCTACTATTCTGCTGACTGACCAAAGTTGAGCTCAAGGTTTTATCTGAAACCGAAAGGTATAGGTACAACTCTTCACCTGTTTGGGAAAAAGTCAAGAGATGTGGGTTTGATAGGTATCCCTTAAGTTCTCAAAAGGCTTCTTCACAGTCGGCCATCCATTGGAAGCCGTTAGCCTTTGTTCCTCTCAGGGCCTTGAAGAATGGCAAGTACTTCTTGACCGGCTTGGTTAGGAAGTGTGACAGTGCTGCTAACCTTCCAGTGAGTTTCTAGACTTCTTTCACGGTCCGAGGGGACTTTATATCAAGGATGTCATTGATTTTTTCTGGATTTACTTCAATCCCTTAGCGCGAAACAATGTAGCCCAAGAATTTTCCAGACATCACTCCAAACGTACACTTAGCTGGATTGAATTTCATCTAGTACGTTCTTAAGACGTTGAAGGTCTCGTCCAAATCTTGGATGTGATGATCGGTTATTTTGCTTCTGACGAGCATGTCGTCCACATAGACCTCTACATTCCTTCCAATCTGGGCATCGAATATTTTATTCACGAGTATCTGATAAGGAACACCAGTATTCTTAAGGTCGAAGGGTATGACTTTGTAATAGTATATCCCTTAGTCTGTCATGAATGATGTGTACTCATCGTCTTCGGAACTCATCCTTATCTGATTGTAATTTGAGTACGCGTATATGAAATTTAGAAGCTCGTGGCTGGATGTCGAGTCTACCAGTGAATCAACCTTCGAGAGTGGAAAGTTATCCTTTGGGCACGCTTTATTGACATCCGTAAAGTCCATGCACATTCTCCACTTTCCGCTATTCTTTTTGACCATAATAATATTGGACAGCCAGTTTGGGTAGTACACCTTCCTTATGAATCCTCCGTCTAGAAGTTTATTTACCTTTTTTCGGATTGTCACAAGTTTTTTCACTGAATAGTTCCTCTTCTTTTACCTAACGGGCTTATAATTGGGATTTGAGGCCAATTTATGGACCATAACTCCAGTTGATATCCCTAACATGTTACTCAGAATCCAAGCAAAGACGTCCAAGTTCTTCCGCAGGAAGCTGATAAGCTGGTCTCGAAAGGCTTGAGACAGAGAACTTCCTATCTGGATAGCCTTTTCTGGATCTCTAAGATCCAGAAGGACTCGGTCAATGGCTTCTCTAGACTCAGCTTGTCACAATATCGTCTCATCAAGGAAGTCTAAGTCTTTTATGGGTTGAGGAAGAGGAGTTTGGGTGATCTAGGACAGGTAGCACGTCCGTCCAGCAGCCTGATCCCCGAGGACCTCCCCAATCCCGTATGGTGTCAAAAACTTCATCTTTAAATATAGGATTGAGGTCACAGCCTCAAAGGTGGCCAGGTAAGGACGTCCAAAGATCGCGTTATAGATCGAGGGCAGGTTTACTACCATGAAGGAAAGGGTCTTTGACGATATCCTCAGATGTGTCCCTAATGTGACCTTAAATTAGATGACTCCCTATACCGGCACTGGCTCGTTGTCCAACCCATAGAGGGGTACTTCAATTACGGTGATCTGGTTTCTTTTGAGCCCTAATTTAAAGAAAGCATCAAGATAGAGAACATTATGCGAGGTTCCATTATCAATAAATACTGATTTCATCTGGTAGTCTAAGTTATCGTCAGAAACAAGTACTGTTACAACCATGGGGTCAGAATGGAAAAATATAACATAGGCCATATCTTCATTACAAAAACTAATAACCTCATCCCTAGATTTTTCCATCGGTTTCTTATTCTTCGCCGTTGGATTCTCCTAAGCGCCATCTCTGACCGGACGGGTGGAAATCATGCTAACTACCCCGTAGCCACTCTACCTTTTGGTTGGTCAGCCCCACCCGCTTCTACTATTCAGGACGACTGTCCGGGTCTTTGAAGGAAGCGGTTGAGGTGACATCTCTTGATCAGTTTCTCGATTTTCTTTTGTAATGTCCTGCAATCCTTAGTACCATGGCCTCCGCAATGGTAGTAGTGACAATATTTAGACTGGTCACCACCTTTTAGGTTCTTTAGCGCCTTGAGCCATTTTAAAAACTTTTCATCCTAAATCTGTATCAGGATGTTGATACGCGAATCATTCAATGGAGTAAGGTTGATCGGCCTGTATTCCCTATGGACGTTCTGTTTGGACTTCTGGTGCTTCTTAGGCCCCCGGAAGCCTTGTCGGTCTTCGTGCCTTCTTTTTTTTGTCTGCTGTCCTCGGAGGGAGGCACTCCACTTGGATACGCCTCCTTGTATCATTCACTTTTTTGGCCGTAATGTAAGCTCTTGCTATACTCTCGGCCTCCCTGAATGTCTGCCAACCATTGTGCACGAGGTGCTTGAAGAAGCTACCCCCCTCCAGTGCAGACAGAAAAGCGGTCAGCTTGATCCCATCAGTCAGATCCGGGATTTGCTTGGCCTTGGATACGAGACAGAAAACTCTTCAAGCTCTCCCTGGCCCCTTACTTCACATGAGCAAGGTGCCAGGGTTGCTTCTTGATCCTCCGCTGGAAGCAAACTAAGAGAGGAAAGCTTCTGCTAACTTGTTGAATGAGCGGATGGAGTCTATAGGTAGCCCATAGAACCAGATCCTCACGTCTCCCTTAAGTGTTAAGGGGAAGTATTGGCACATCGTCGTCTCATCCAAGCCTTAAAGGCTTAGATGCTCACGGAAGTGATCCAAGTGGTCCATTAGATCTGCATTTTCATCGTAAGTATCGAGATTTGACATTTTAAACTTTGGGGGAAGTGGCCTCGTCCTAATCTCTGTTGTGAACGGAGATCTGCGGAGGTCAGCTACTCCACCCTCAACGCCGCCAATGACTTGGCGAAATACCTTATTGAACTTTTCCTTCACCCGAGGCGATGCCGTCATCTTTTTCTCATTGAGGTAAGTCCTCAACTCGTAGGGGTCTTGCGTAACTTGCTGCCCCGGACCGCTCCTAGTCCTCGGAGGGATTTTTTCTAGGGGAGCTGCATCCTAAATGGCGCTCTCCTAGCCATTGCGGACATAGTGAGGGTTTCACTTCTCTGGGCTTTCCTCCTATATTCGAGGGCCTAAGAGCCCTTAAAGACGCGATGGGGCCCTGCTACTCGAGGCGACCTGCGTCTGAAGGGCCTTGTGCTGAGTGGTTTGTCTATTGGAATGTTTTTTCCCTTTTTCCCTCTTCTGAGACGTCGCGGTTTGAGAGGTCTTGGATGGCGCCTCCTTCTTCCGCGCGTCCATCTTTGAACAAATGCTCTGGACAGTCTTGGACATATCGTCAATTTTCAGCGCTAACGCCCACACATAAGGATCAGAATGATCTTCTACTTTGCCACAGGGTGCAGAGCTGTTGCCACCTAAGCACGCTTCTTGGATAGGAGCACTGGTTTGTCATCGAGTGTTCACCATTTTTTGAGTTTCTTGGGGAATGTACTAAGCTGACTTTTTGTTGTGTTTTCCATAGACGGTGTCAAATGTTGCGTCCTCGAATCCTTACTCTGATAGGGATGAGGATCCGACAGTAATACCAAACGGCATGTATGCGAAAAAGAAAGAGAGAGAGAGAATGACACGTGACGTTTTTACGTGGAAAACCTTCTTTTAACCAAGGAGGAAAAACCATGGGACTTTAGCCCGAGAACTATTTTTACTATCTGATAGTTAAAGTACAGGAGGCTAGGGATTAAGTGTACGGGGATGCAAGGGAGTCACTCTTACAACACAAGCTTTCACTGTCTCTCCTTTTAGTACAGAATGACTTTTTGCTTCCTCTCTCTTAGTATGTTCTCACAAGAGTTTAGAGTTTTGAATTTTTTTCCCTTTTAGTAGGTGTAAAGTGAATCTTATATAGCAGTGAAAATTTTCTGAATGGACCTGCCACGTGGTGCTAGTATATGCAGGGGATCCTGTCACCAACTCCGCAAATTTATTTTGCTGTGTCAGAAATATTACGTGCATGCTGGTCTCGTGTGACATCACTTCTACAGGGGCGCGTGCTCTACTGGCCATCATTCCTCCTATAGGCTGATAGGGTCAGCCATCAAATTTTTGACACGTCTATTTTGCAGGTAGAGTGGCGTCCGAGACCTATCTTGAGTCCATGGGTTTCAGTTGACTTTAAGTCCAACATGTTCTTTGAGCTGGCTCTGACGCCTGGATTTCTTGAGCCTCTTGGGCCTATTGGGTTTATTTGGCATTAGGATCCAACTCTAGGAAAACAAATCTTACAAGTAGACCCTGGGTGTCAATATCCATCACGAAGCTTTCAGAAAAACATCAGATGTAAATATCAAATAAAAGTAACTAGAAAAATAAAATGGCTCATCCATAATTTCCCAGATAATTCTACTACGAAATGAACTAAACCTAAAATAATAGAAATATATTTTAAAAATGATAAATTTAATCTGCTTGTTGAAAGATATTTTTTTGGACAAATCATAAAGAGACCGTGAGCGATACTGAATTTAATCTGTCTATTAAAAGACATTTTTTCAGACAAACCATAAAGAGAACGTGAGCGTTCAAGGGATCACTGGGAGATGTTTTCAAGGTATTCCTTCGACACTGAAGCTAATTTACTGTCCAAATATAAATCAAAGATGTTTTTCAAGGATTGAATTGGCTGCTGAATCACATTGGAAGCTTCTAAAACACTTAGAAGCTTCTCTTAATTCTTGATATGATTTAGACGAAATTTTTATATTTATTTT
>JAODPA010065929.1:0-10986 GCA_025585075.1 Nepenthes mirabilis | reverse complement strand
TATTTATTGGAAATGGTATTTATAATACTCCGTTGGCCCCTCAAATTTGAAAATGAAGCGGCATTGAAATTAGAGGGTGCTGTTTGGCGTATTCATCTTCGCCGTCGTCAACAGCTGTTACCCGTACGCATTCGAATGCCGCCGGCGCACGTACTTTCCTGATAACCTCCTCGAAACTTGCGTCCACGAAAATGAAACAATATCTGATTTCTTCAGCGCAAACTACACCGGATCGGCATGCTTGGGAGGAAGGAAGCAGCTCTTGGACAAATTTTATTTTATTTTTTTCAATATAAACCAAAGCAAATAGTTTTAAAGTTAATTATAAATGGTTTGGATCCAATAAAGATAGTATCGGATCCCCATGGAGGGCGAACCCTCAGAAAGCTCACGGTCAAGAAAAGATTTCTAGAGATGAACTTAAGAAATTGCTGAAATAGCCAAACCTTCCCAACTTGAGGCCCAACAAGGATTTACATCACGGTTACTTGTTCGAATCGCATAATGAATCATGAGCCACGACTCAAGGATGAAGCTGAGCGTGCCATAATTGCTCCTTATTTTTATTAAAAGCTTTTCATTATAAACCTAATTGGAGAGCATTCCGAACTCCATAAAAACCAAGCATTTTGCATTAAAAAAAGAGGGATGAACCCTTTTAAGAAAGTTAGAACATACGACTTTGATCTATAATTATCATTGGATATCTTGAAAGCTCACCAAGTCTAGAGCATAGGACCACGTTCCTGTTATTGTAATCCAACGGCTATATGAGATATTTGTCTAATCTTCTTCACCTTATGTGTCATTATGATCCAACAACTACGTACCCATTACTAATAGTTGGGTGCACTCCACAAGTATTTGGTGCTTATAAATTTGACAAACAATTAACTATGTGTTCTAATAATATCTTATAACTTGTAGCGTATAAGTATTGAATTCAATTTAAATGAATAATATTCTTGTTATTCCCTCAAGAATAGTCCATAATATGCTTTGTATGTGTATTCTCATGGTCTAATTAGAATTCAAAACCAAACGAGATATAGAACACTCAATTTTTAATCATATGTTAAAATCTAATACCCCTAGGTACGATATCTAATGATATCTCAATACATATTTGATACGTCTGAGGATTCAAATTGTTGTACAGATAAGTAGATTTTTGAGATTTGTCCGTCGGGTGTTAAGTCATGCTCGGTCTCCGTACCTCTTTAATTTGAATTCTGTACAATCACAAGACAAAGTTTAAATGATTGGTGGGACTCACTTTCCAATATATTTTTCGACACTCAAATCGGTTACTTTCTTAAACAAAAGAAAAGATAGAAGATGCAAAATGTATATTTTTGTCCGAGGGTTTGTATTCTTACAGTAGCGTCTTTAATTGATAGAGAGAATGTGTACTCTTTACGTCTTTTTATTGTCTATATTCTTTGCCTGAGAAAGTATAAAGTGATTCCTTCCTCCTCTTTTTGGTTGGAGATGACAAATTTTAATAGAAGTTAGACAATGGTTAACCGTTGAAAAAACTGATGGACGGATAAATTTTATCCCGATGACGGTTTTAACTAACATTCGATATTGTTAGGAAATGAAAGGGAATCACTTTAGCCGTTAAATTGATCTCGGTCATATTTGCTGAAATGAGCTACACGGACATTTTGAACCTTTGAATTTTATCCTCTGATCTGAAATCATGTTGGATCGATTTCTTTGGGCAGTCGGATATAATACTCATCACCAGCCCCCCATGTTAGGAGACTTGAAATTCTACCTTCTAGTATGAAATTCGAAAGTATCATTTGTCCGAGGCCGAAGTCTTATTTAACGAGCTTTATTAGCTAATTGGACAAAACTTTCAATTTAAAGGCTTCTATTGGACGAGGACAATTAACCCAACGACCTCTATCCTTATCATCAATCACTGCGTTAAATGCGCGTCTCTATAGATACTGGATGGCTCGTTGGAAATGCACAAATCATCATAATTGACATCGGGTGATTTGACGTTTGGTATAGCAAATGGGCGGTTGACACGTATCATTGTCATAATGTGCACATCTCTTGATTTTCAAATTCGAACGGTGTCATTTCGTGCTTTCTCCTCTGCCTATAAATAGTCGGTTGAGCACTTATGAAATATTTTTCAATTCCTCTGCTACCAATTTCTCACTTGAAGTTTCCTCTCGCCTTTCTCGTTTACTGTTGGAGATTTTTCATTCCCATGGCTTATAGAGTTGAAGACATTCAGTCGATCCTAACCTCTGCCGACGTAGAATACCTTCGAGCCCGGTACAAAATCTCGAGTTCTTGGGTTTATTTTTTACTCGGAGTGAGTGGACGAGCTTCTTCTCTACCAAAAGGCTATATTACTATGTATGAGACTCATATGAAAGGTGGTCTCAGATTTCCATTGGCTCCAGAGTTCTACAAAATAATAGTGGAGCTTTATATACCGATCACCAAACTCCAACCAAATGGCGTGAGGTATCTTATTTTCTTATGTATTTTTGCCCGAATTCACAACTTGGCTTTTAACACCACGGCTGTGAAAGGTTTGCTCCGTTTTTAGTACATCCAAGATTGGATTACTATTTCTCCTAAGCCAGAATTTGGTTTAAGTGAACGAAACCCTGATTTCATAAAAAGGTGGAAGGATTAATTTTTTTACCTAGTAATTCGTTCTGTATGAGAACTTCATAATGTGTGGGGTTGGGTTTCTACCTCTTTTCAAACCGACGTTTTTTAACATGAGAAGACCGCGGTTTAAGCGTTGACAAGCCTTATTCGGGAAAAGGCTACAACCTTTAATGAGAATAAAAAGAATCGTTGCCTTTTTGCCGAATCCCTTGCACAGGCTAACTGGGAGCTTGTGGTTGAGGGCTTGGAGGCTCTTGCAAGACCGTCGGTCTATAGGAGGAAGCATAAGAGAAAGGCCAAGGTCCTTAAAATAAAGCAGTCCTTAGCTAAGGTGTCTCAGGATAAGGAGGCCTTAAAGGAGAAGGCCGTTCAAATAAAGGAGCTGTCAGCCGTAGCACCTGAGAATAAAGAAGCCTAGGCCAAATCTAGTTCTGAGAACGAGGCCACCATCGAGGAGTTAATAAGGCGAAAGTGCCCATCGGTCATATTAGACCCAACTTCTTATTAAGGAGGTGGTTTAAGTTGCGTCGATCCTTATCCCACTTCTTACTTCATATGGGGTTCTGACCGTTCTGCCTCCACTGCCCAAAGAGTCCCTACCTGACATTCCCACTACTTTTGCTGAGGGTACTTCTTGGATCAGTAAGACTTAGTCTGGTAAGGTTTGGGGGATGCCACTACTTGAGTTCCCTGTGACCAACACGACTAAAGTGGTCACTTTAGAACTTCACGCTGATATCGTAAATGAGCGTTCATTCGAGCCCCCAGCGCTCGAGGTCCATTTTGAAGGCAAGATTGAGGGTCAAGTTGTTGTGGCAGACGTGCCACTTTTGGAGGATCTCACGGCCGAGGTCAAATCTGAAGCGACGCTTGTACCAATTGTTGGAGCATCTGGTTCCGACCCTCAGGTGCTTGTATCCAAGGGAAATGTTGTGCCTGAAGGAGTTTAGGAGGAGGTAGAGGTGGCTGGCTCAGAGTCTCTAGACCCCGAGGTTCAAGTGGTTTCAGAGACTCCTACAAGTGATGCAACTCTTGGAAACATTTCCATCTCGGAGATACTGTCTAAATTTTTCTTTAACTTTCACGTTATTCTCTTCATATTTGTTAACTTGCTTTATTTTCTTCGCAGTTTCAAGAGATGGCTAATCGTCTTACTAGCGCTATCAACCATTTTGCTCATAACTACGTGGAGAAAGAGAAGCTTCCGTTTACCGACTGAGGAGTGTATCTCTCAGCTTGAGCGTGGAATGACTGATATGAAGCAGAAGTACGCCCTCCTTAGATACTAGAACTTTAAGATTGAGAGTGAGTTTAGGACTTCTATTCATCCTGAAGACATCACAAAAATATTGGAGCGCAGCTACTGGGAAGGCATCAGCATATGCTGACATATTGTCTAAATGGCGGCTCCTGGTGTTCCTATTTCTGCACTTCATCTGAAGAATGCCAGTGCTCGCCATAGTTCTGATGTGTTATACCTTTCTAAGGACGATGAGGACTTTTGGGAGCCTCTGCCAGAAAATGCTAGACCTCATCTTTCTTCATAAGAATCATTTGTATTATTTTTTTTTACTTGTAATTAATTTCCAATGAATGAAAATTCTTTCTTCAAGTTGGCTCTCTCTTTCTTTCTAGTGTGTTTTGCTAGTCAGACATTTTATATGCCTGACTTTAAAACATTATTTAAATTATTATTAACTCATGGCTTTTGTCCCTTATTTGAAAGGTGTCAAAGTATCCGTGTGTCTAACTTAAATTTTTCTAAGACTATGTTTAGTTGACAATACTACATTGAAAATCTTTGCATTCGTACTTCTAAGGAGGCCCCCAAGTTTGTAGTCCTCGACCTCGTCTGGGCCACTTGATAGCATGACCAAGTTTTAAACAATGACCTTGTCTGTGTTGCTTAGTTACATGATTGAGTTTTACCGACCACTAGGTGTAGTTCACAGTACAAGTGAATGGACTTCACCTGACTCAGGAATAGTTTAGAATATATAATGTGATGAAAAACAAGCAAGCATAAGAATGAGTAAATAACTAAATTTTTTTTAATGAAATTTCACAAAGTTACAAGCACTCTTCATGATGCAAATCTTACTTGGCTGTACATTTAATCATTAATAGTATTTTTTAAGGTGAAAGACATTTTAAGTCTGAGGAACTAGTTTGCCATTCTGGGTTTGTAGTTTATACGTCCCATTTCTAAGAATGGCTGAGAATAGGAACGACCCTTCCTAATTAGGTGAGAGTTTGTTCCAATTGGTATTTTTGCCACAGGTTTCAATGCTCTATAACACTAATTCTCTCATATCAAACTATTGTGCATTTACTTTCTTGTTGCAGTACCTAGCAATCCTCTGTTGATAAGTCATCGTCCGCAACCGTGCCTTGTCTCGGACTTCTTCAAGTAAATCAAGATTTTTTTCGAAGTCTTTGTGAGTTATAATACAAATCGAAAGACTCAACCCGAAGATTAGGGAGTCTGATCTTTATTAGATAGCAGCCTCGATCCCGTAGTACAAACTAAATGGAGTCTCACAGGTTGGCTCTCTGGGTGTCGTCTTATATAACCAAATGATGGATGAGAGTTCGTCTACCCATGAGCCCCCAACATTTTTAAGCTTCGTCTTTAAATCGTATAGTATTGTGTAATTAGTAATTTTCACTTGTCCGTTACATTGTGGGTAAGCGGCGAAAGTGTAAATCAACTTTATCTTCAAACTAGTACAGTACTTTGTGAAATGTTTACTGATAAATTAGATCCCGTTATCAATTATAATAACTTTGGGTATACCAAATCTACATATAATATTTTATCAGACGAATTCGTTTGCATTCTATTTTGTAATTTTGGCGAGTGGGACTGCGTCGACCTATTTTGTGAAGTAATCTCACCCAATAATTATGAACTTTATTTGTCCTGATACAACTGAAAGTGGTCCGAGGATATTAAACCCCTATTGTGTGAATAGTCATAGCGACTGCAAAGCTCGAAGTTCTGTTTGTGGCTGATGGGTAAGATTTCCAAGCATCTGGTAGTTTTTACATTTCTACACGAAGTCTAGGCATCGTGTTTCATAGTAGGCCAATAATATTCTTACCACATGAGTTTAAAAGTAAGGTTCTTACATCTAATGTGGGATATACAGATACTGAGGTTTACCTCTCCGATGGCATATTCAGCCTCTTCGGGCACGAGATACCGTAGGTATGGGATTGAGTACCCAAATCGGTATAATTTTTCATTCATAATAGTGTACCAGCCTGTTGTCTTTTTCAGATGCTTGGCTTCATCCAAGTTCTCTAGTAATATGCGGTTAGACAGATATTTCACATAAGAAGTCATCTAGTTGTTGGTATCAGTTATCTGCATGATTTCTTACTCTAGGTCATTGATGCTAGAAATTTCAAGGATTTCACACATTTTTCGTGCGTATTGTTCTAGGTCATTTCTTGCCGTAGCCCTTGCTAGTAGGCCTACTTTTTTATTTTCTTTTCTTGGAATGTAGATCATTTTCACATTGTCAAATATTGAAATCAACTTTTGGACCTTAGAGAGGTATTGGGAAAGTAGTGGATTGATAGTATCAAAATTTCCTCGGATCTAATTAATAACTAGTTTCCAGTCATTGTAGACAATGAGGTTCATGGCCGAACACTCTTTGGCAAATTTTAATCCAGCAAGCAATACCTCGTGCTCAGCGACATTATTTGTCACTGAAAATTCGAGGGTCATTGAATACTTTATCTCTGACCCATCAGGCATCTTTGACACCACTCCAACTCCACAACCAACTTGCATTGAAGAGCCGTCCACGTATAATGTCCATGTTGAAGTACTTTGGAGGCCGTCGGCCATAATAGGATTAAAGGTTTCTAGAATTGGGGTTGTTATTTCAACAATAAAATCTGCAAAAGCCTGACCTTTTAAGGGTGACCTTGGTCAAAATTCTACGTCAAATTCTCCCAACTCAATGGCTCACTTGACCAGTTGTCCTGACACATTTAGTTTTTATAGAATTCCTTTTAGTATTTGGTCATTCATGATAATAATTTTTTACACCTGGAAACACGGTCAGAATTTTTTGGCGGAATACATAAATGCTAAAGTTATCTGCTCGGCACGGGAATAACGAGTTTCAGAGTGGATCAATATTTTGCTGACATAGTTACAGGCCGTTGCTTGTCGGATTGTTGTTGAATTAAGATTGAACTCAGAGCAATTTTAGATACAATCAGATATAAATATAACTCATCGCCCTCTTGTAAAGAAGTTAATAGTGGTGCATTTGAGGGATACTCATTGAGTTCTTAGAAAGTAACTTCACATTCGGTAGTCCACTAGAAGCTGACGGCCTTTGTTTCCCTCAGGGCCTTAAAAAAAGGTAAGTATTTTTTGACTGATTTAGCCAAAAAATGGGAGAATACTACTAGTCTTCTAGTTAATTTTTGGACTTCTTTCACTGTCTGAGATGGATTCATATCCAAGATCGCTTTAATTTTCTCAAGATTTGCTTATATTCCTCGATGTGAAACAATAAAACCCAAATATTTTCTCGATGTTACTCCGAACATATACTTGATTGAATTAAGCTTCATTTGGTGTACCCTAAGCACCTTAGTTTTTATGAGCATGTCGTCCACATATATTTTCATATTTCGTCAAATCTAAGCCTCGAACATTTTATTGACAAGTCGTTGATAAGTTACACTAGTATTTTTTAGACCAAAGGGTATAATTTTATAATAGTATATCCCTTGGTCGGTCATAAAATCTGTATGCTCCTCGTCTTTTAGGCTCATTCAAATTTTGTTATAACACGACTATACATCCATGAAACTAAGTATTCCATGTCCATATGTCGAGTTTACAAGTAAATCAATCCTTAGTAATGGGAAGCTATCATTTGGACAGGCTTTGTTGATGTCAATGAAATCAACGCGCATTCTCCACTTTCCATTATTTTTCTTCACTATGACCACATTTGATAACTAGTTTGGGTGCTGAACTTCTTTGGTGAATATATCATCCTACAGTTTTTTTACCTCCTCTCGAGTAGCAATTAATTTTTCAATCGAGTAATTCTTTGTTTCTATTAGACGGGTTTATGATCGGGATCTAGGCCCAACTTATAAACTATTACTCTGATTGGTATCCTTGGATGTCGCTAGGTGTCCAAATAAATACATTAGGATTCTATCGAAGAAAATCGATAAGCTGACCTCAGAGTGATTTGGACAAAAAACTCCTAATTTGTATGTACTTTTAAGGATTATTTGGGTTTAATAGAATTTGATCTGTTGACTCTCCATATTGGGCTTGCAACAATATGGCCTCATCACAGAAGTCAAGGTCTTCGATTGGTTGGCTGGTGGGCATATGCGTTACTTGGGATAGGTAACATGTCCGCCTAGCCATTTGATCACCTAAGATTTCTTCAATGCCAAATAGAGTCAAAAATTTTATCTTTAGATGCAGAATTGTAGTCATTGCATCGGATGCTGTTAAGTAGGATTGTCTAAGGATGGCATTGTGGACCGATAGAAGGTCTATAACCAATAAGGAGGGTATCTTGGTGGCCGTCCTCAGATAGGTACCTAGCGTGACTTCTAGTTGGATAATCCCATGTACGGGTACTGATTCATTATTCATTCCATATAAGGGTCCCTCTGAGATATTTAATTGACTTCTTTTTAATCCAAATTTAAAGAATGTATCAAGATAAAACAAATTCTTAAAACTTTCATTATCAATTAATGCTCGTTTTAATTGATAGTCTATACTATCGTCAGAAACGAGCGCATTTACAACCAAAAGGTTGGAATATGGAGACGTTATATAAGTTAAGTCTTTATCACTAAAACTAATAATATTATCTTTATTTTCTATCATTGGTTTTTTGTTGCCAAGGGCTATTCTTGAGCTCTTCGGAATATCATCCTGAGCGGAATACGTGATAATTATACTTACGATGCCAACTTTCACTCGGTTCCTTGGATGTTCGGTTTCATCTCCATCTGCTCTTCCGGAAGCCTATCTAAATTTTTGTAGAAATCGGTTGAAATATCGCTTTCGAATTTACTCTTTAATTTCTTTCTACATTGTCCTACAGTCTTCAGTATTGTGACCACCACACTGAAGGTAGTGACAATATTTTAATTGGTCACCTCCATCAGGATTCTTCAATGCTTTTGGCCATTTGAAGAAAATTTCATCCCGAATCTGTATTAGGATGTTGGTGCGAGAGTTATTTAGGGGAGTTAGATTTTGATGTTTGAACTCCTTTCTAGGTGCTGACTCGGACTTCTACTACTTCCTTGATCCTCGGGGACCCATGTTGTCCTCGTTTTTCCTCTTCTCCTCTATCGTCTTTTGGTGGGATTGGTCTCTTTGTTATGGTCGTTTACCTTTATTATCTTCTTCGGCAACTATATGGGCTAGAGCAATGGTTTTGGCCTCTCTGAAGGTTTGCGAATCCTTAGGAGCTAAGTGCCTAAAAAAGTCACTGAGCTCTAAAATGGATATAAGAGCACTAAGCTTCACTTCTTCAGTGAGCTTTGAAATTTTCCTGATCTCGGCCGTGAATCTGGTCAAGAAATTTTTTACACTTTCATTTGGCCCTTGCTTAACTCAAGCCAGATGCCATGACTGCTTCAATTCCCCTCCTGCTAGAGGCGAATTATGACGGGAAGCAGTTGGCCAGATCCTGAAAAGTTCTAATAGAGTTTGGTTGAAACTGATAGAATCATGTTCGGACATCTCTTTTTAAGGTCTGGGAAAAGTAGAGGCACATTACTATCTCATCTAAGCTTTGAAAGCTCAGAATAGTATAGAAATGGTCTAGATGATCAATAGGGTTAGAACTTCCATTATATTGATCCAGAGTCGGTATTTTGAACTTATGCGGGAGCGAGTGTGTATGGATCTCCATTGTAAATGGAGATCTCCACAAATCAACAGCTCTTCCTCCGTTGTCTTCTCCAAAGACACGCTACCAAATTCTTTCAACTTTTCCTCCATTCGGGGAGGAGCCGTCATCCTCCTTTCATTAAGGAAAATTTTCAATTCAGAGGGATTTTGCATACACTGAAAAACTGAGCAGCTCGTAGCCATTGGAGGATGTTCATTATGAGAGGGTCCTTCTTGGAATGTCAACTCCCTGTTATCACCAGAGCATCGAGGGTTTCGCCTCTTAAGGTTATCATCTTGAACTCTTAAACTTAGGCAACCTTCAAGTCATGACAGAACTTTATTACTCAAGGCTACTTTAAACCTGAGATCATCTTGTTGGTCAATCTTCTTAGAGGGGTGTTTTCTTCCCCTATTCTTCCTCTTAGACGTAGCGGTTTAGGAGGCCGAAGACGGGACCCCTTTTAGTTGCTCGTCCAACCGTGTGCAAATTGTTTGGACAACCATAGAGATGTTGTCCATTTTTATCGCAAGCATACTTGCACAAGGGTCAGGATGGTTATCCATTTGATTGACCACAAGAGGACAGTTGCCACATGAAATGACATCTCTGACGGGTGCACTGATTTGTACTCTAGTGTTCATCATATTTTTATCAAGATTGTGGTTTTTGGATTTTTAGTGATGCTTCCCACAGGCAACGCCAATGATGTGTCTGAGGACTCAAATTATTGTAGGATAAGTAGATCTTGGGATTTGTCTGTCAGGTGTTAAGTCGTACTCGATTTCTGTACATCTTTAATTTGAATCCTATACAATCACAAAAGAAAGGTTAAAGGATTGATGGGACTTACTCCCCAATATATCCTCCGACGCTCAAGTCAGTAACTTTCTTAAATAAAAGAAAAGATAAAGAATGTAAAATGTATATTTTTGTTCGAGGGTTTGTGCTCTTACAGTGGCATCTTAAATTAAGAGAGAGTGTGTGTACTCTTGGTATCTTTTTATTGTCTATGTTCTCTACCTGAGAAAGTAAAAAATGATTCCTTCCTCCGCTTTTTTGTTGGAGAGGTCGGACTTTTATAGAAGTTGGATGACGGTTAACCGTTAGAAAAATTGACAGATGGATAAATTTTATCTCGATGACGGTTTTAACTAATGTCCAATGTCGTTAGAAGACGAGAGGGAATCGCTTTGGCGATTAAATTTATCTTAGTCATATTTGTTGAAATGGGCCACGCGAACGTTTTGGGCTGTTGAATTTTGTCCTCTGACCTGAAATTATCTTGGGCCGATTTTTTTAGGTCATCAGATATAATGCTCATTAATATTATTCATAAGATTATAAGTATTTTTTCAAATCACATTAATCCCCCCGAGATTTGAAAGTCAGTATTAGATAATTACAGACTATGTCATAATTT
>JAODPA010065918.1:0-10988 GCA_025585075.1 Nepenthes mirabilis | reverse complement strand
AATTATTTATTTTTTTGATAAACTACTAAATTTATTGATGGTAGTCATCATCATGTTAACTGCCTTAAACATAAAATTTAGGGTTGAATGGCAGGAAATAAAGAGTGGAAGCGACGGAGGAAAGGAAGGAAGGCAAGGGAGATGTTTATCTCTCACTTTCTATCCCCACTGTTCCACCTTGAAAGTCAAAATACACTGATGTTCGTCGTCCACTTCAAAGGCTTGAACGGTTAGTGCAAGGATGGGTTGTCTGTGCGGTCGACAGGTAGTTGCGGCCGCGGGATGCAGCCCTCTGATAAGCGGGAATGCCGATCTGTTTCTTTGTCTAAGGACAGATGCTCTGATGGTGAGCCTCTCTCTCTTTCCTCCTTTTTTTCTGGCGTGCGTCCCATTACACGACAATCTTGAGTTTGATGTTGGAATATTGGTGGCCTGACGTTTGTTGAGCTAGTTAACACTGAACTAGGATTATATGTCTTCCGTCTGATTTAGAAATCAAAGCTATATCTGACGTATTGATGAGTTTTTTTTCTCCTGTTCGATGGTTTATTTAAGTTGTCTAAAGACAGGCATGTTTGTAGTGGATTGGAACTATCTGATCTGCATTCGTGATAGTTTTGGTAATGTCCACATTGTTGAAAGCACGTAATGTCGTTCCTAAAGAAGCTCATGAATTCGCAGGATTCTAGTAAAGGTCACATATTACCTTTTCTATTGAATGTAGAAGATTTTTAGTCAATTTTTGAACTTTGCTGAAAAGAATGGAGAGGAATGTTTTGTCAAGTTTTGAAATTCTGGTGAGTTTTTGTTTGCAATGGAGACAAATTGAGAGACTTGTTTTGCGTTTTATTTGATATCATAGTAGTTCCCGTGAATTTGTTTTATCGCTTTCCTGATGTCTTACTTCTGTCAATCACAGAGGAATCGGAAGCTGTTATGTGGTTATTGGCAGCGAGCAGTGAAATTGTTGAAGATTCGTGGCCGTTGTCACCAATTCGGCAACCGATGATGCTGGCTCTCACTTCTGTGGAAGCTGAAAAGTGGAAGGGAGAATGGGAAGGGAGTCAGACAGAGGGAGTTTAGCAGAGCAGAGAAGGGAAAAGGGAAAGAGGAAGAGGGAAAAGAGAGAAGGGAGAGGGATCAAACGTGAGACAGAAGAAAATGACGCCAAAGAAAAAGTTCATTCAACCCCAATTTAGTGAGGGAGTATAGAATATAGTGACAGTAAGGCCTAAACTACTAAACCATGTGTACATGAACCACGTGTAATCTCTAACAGATTGAACCAACTAAACACTGTAACAGAATGCTATAACAACTTTAACAAGTATAAAACATTATAAAATAATTATAAAATGTTATAAATTGCTATAACAGAATATTGTAATATAAAATGCTAGACAATGTAATTTTGATATTTCCTTGGCGGTTGGGCAATGTTGTTGCTTGTGTGACACCGTGGGTGAGGCGGTAGCGCAATCACATTGGCTGCGATAAGGCCGGTAATATTACCCTCCCCATTAAAAATGACCTTGTCCTTAAAGTCGAAAGTCGAAAAATCTTGGATGAACTCGGCAGCTGTCTCCCATGTGGCATCTTTGGCAGACTGGGACTGCCAGTGGATGAGGAATTGAGGAACGAACACTCCTTGTTGCAGTACTTTTCGGAAGCCAATAATCTGGAAAGGGTAGAGGAGGGGTCGGGAGCCCAGGGCATCATGTGGTAGGGCAATTGGGTGACTGGGAGCATTAGGGGGCCCTTTTTTAAGCAAAGAGACGTGGAAAACATTATGGATTCGGGAATAGTTGAGAAGGTTTAGGCGATACGCCACGGGCCCAATTCGTTCCAGAATACAAAAGGGCCAATAATAGCGTTTAGCCAGTTTGTTTGATTTCTGGTGAGCCACTGTAGATTGATGGTAGGGTTGGAGCTTGACATATACCCAATTGCCCACCTAGAACTCCCTATCCGTGCGGTGAGCATTTGTCTGCTGTTTCATGCGCAGCTGCGCTCGTTGGAGATTTGATTTGGGTCGTGCCTGTAGGGTGGTGTGGGAAGACAACATATCATCAACTGCAGCAATGGAGGAAGTTCCCTGAATGTAATCAGCTAAAGATGGAGGTGGTATACCGTACACCGCTTCAAATAAACTCATTTTGATAGATGAATGTCACGCGGTATTGTAGCTCCACTCTGCCCATGGTAAAAATCAAAACCAGGTGGAAGGATTATCGGCTACAAAATAGCGTAGATAGTCTTCTAGGCAGCGGTTGGCAACTTCGGTTTGTCCGTCAGTTTTGGGATGGTAAGAGCCGCTATTGGATAAAGAGGTGCCTTGCAACCTGAAAAGTTCCCGCCAGAATTTGCTTATAAAAACTGGGTCTCGTTGGAGATTATTTCCGTGGGCATGCCGTGCAATTGACAGATTTTTTGGACAAAAAAAGTAGCCAACTCTTCGGCTGAAAAGTGGGTATTAAGGACGGAGAAGTGAGCATATTTTGATAGCCGATCAACCACTACGAATATTACCGTTTTTCCTCCCGAAAGTGGTAAATGAGTGATGAAGTCTATGGATAGAGAGTCCCAAATCTTTCTTGGAATTGGAAGGGGGTGTAGCAGGCCTTGGGGAGCCGTATTAAGTGGCTTAACCTGCTGGCAGATCGTACATTTGGAGATATATGCGCAGATGTCTTGACGCATGTGGGGCCAATAAAAATTAATAGATATTCGGGCGAGAGTGCGCTGAAACCAGGCATGTCCCCCAGGTGGGGAATCGTGATACTCGTATAAAATTAGGTCCTATAGTGCAAAATCAGTGGGCACTAAAATTTTGTCCTTGAAGAAAACCAGTCCATCTCGCATGGAGTAGTGCTCAAATTTGACGAGTCTATTCTGAATAGAAGAGAGCAGCTCGGTTGATGTAGAATGTTTGAGGTAAAAGCTATGGAGGGCGGATAGGAGGGCCACTACTGGCCGTGAGGCTGCATTTAGAGCCTGATAAGAGGCTTCTGGCAGCCGAGACAAAGCATCAACTGGGCCATTCTCCCGTCCTGGTTTATAATCAATATCGAAATCATGCCCCAGCAGCTTGGTGATCCATTGTTGTTGCTCTGGGGTGTGAATGGTTTGGCTTAATAATGCCTTAAGGGGCTGGTGATTCGTTTGAATGGTGAATTTCATTCCCAACAGGTACTGTCGCCATTTTTGCATTGCTTCTACTATAGCACAAAGCTCTCGGATGTAGGTGGAGGCGGATTGCAGTCTGTGGCTTAATTGCTTGCTAAAAAAAGCATTCGGGTGCCCAGCCTACATCAGCACAACTCCTATGCCGCTACTGGACGCATCAGTTTGAATCACGAATGGTTGAGAGAAATCAGGCAGAGCCAGGACCAAAGTGGTAGTGAGGGCGGCTTTGAGGGTATTGAAGGCTGCTGTGGCTGCTGGTGTCCAGACGTGAGCATCCTTCCTTGAGAGCTGGGTGAGAGGGGTCACCAGTAGGGCATAGTGGGCTACGAACCAGCGATAATATCCGGCTAACCCCAAAAATCCTCGCAGTTGCTTCACATTGGTGGGTAAGGGCCAACGTTGCACTACTTCAATTTTAGCCGGATCAACCCCGACTCCCAGTTCTGATACGATATGCCCTAGATAAGTGACTGAAGTTTTTCCAAACTCACATATGGTGTGTTTGGTATGGAAGGCCTGATCCCTCAATATCTGTAAAACCTAAGCCAAGTGCTGACAGTGTTGCTCCCAAGATAAACTGTAAATTAAAATACCATCAAAAAATACCAATACGAACTTCTGGAGCACGGGGTGAAAAATAGCGTTCATTTCCGACTGGAAAGTGGAGGGAGCATTGGAAAGACTGAAGGGCATTACTAGAAATTCATAGTGCCCTTCGTGAGTCCGGAAAGTTGTCTTATGTACATCAGCTGCATGTACTCGCATCTAATGATAACCGGCTCTCAAATCAAGCCTTGAGAACACTCGTGCGCTATGGAGCTCATCCAGTAGCTCATCTACAGTTGGTATAGGAAATTGATCTTTAACTGTAATGGCATTGAGTGCCCGGTAATCCACACAGAAACGACAGCTGCCGTCCTTTTTCTGAACCAGCAAAACTGGGGAAGAAAATGGGTTAGTACTAGGCTGAATGATGCCATCATCGAGCATGTCACAGATCGGCCTTTCCATTTCGGCCTTTTGAAAATGAGGATATTTGTATGGCTTGACATTCACTGGCTCAGCATTGGGTTTAAGGGTAATTCGGTGATTAGTGGATCGAGGTAGAGGCAACCCGCATGGAATTTCAAAAACGTTTACAAAAGAAGAGAGAATCTGACAGAGGGTGTGGGCAATTTGGGGACTAAGGCTGGAGGGAAATTGGTTGGGGTCAAAGGACGCAGTTGTTTGGTTAGCTAGGGGCGTGTCTGGTGTGGCCAGGATGGTCAATTGATAGTAGGAGGCCACAGCCTGGGTGCAGTCATCTCTCTTCAGTTGGTTTAAAGTCATGGTGGAGATGGAGGCTATTGGCAAGCCATGTAGGGTGAGTCTAGAGCCAACATGATCAAAGCTTATCCATAAGGACCGGTAATAAAAAAGCACTGGTCCAATGGAAGCTAACCATTGGACTCTGAATACTAGATCAGCTTCATATATGGGCAGCAGATAGAGATCAACCTCAAAGCTGGTCTGCCCTAGGGTAACTGGAACTTTGGTACACAACCCTTCAAATTTTAGGGAAGCCCCATTGCCCACGGTGACATTTAAGTGGTGAGACGGCTCGATCGAGAGTCCAAAGTACTTGGTCAGGCGTGTCTGCAAGAAGTTATGTGTGGAGCCATTATCCACCAATATAACAACAGGCTGGCCAGAGATTACTTCCTGTAATCGCAAGGTGGTGGGTACGAAGTGTCCTTCTAAAGCATGGAGGGAGATGGTTGGAGTGGATTCAGGTGGAGGTAAGGTTTCTGCCTCCAGGTTGTGGTCGGGTGTGTAGTCTGTGTCCCTAAAACCCACCTCCAAATTTTGGAGGCCAGGCCAAACACTACCGTCTTCTTCAGCCAGCATACACAAAAATTTTGGGGGACTACAGTGATGACTTGGTGTAAACTTTTCATCACAATTAAAACAAAGGCCTTGCTCCCTACGAGCGGCCATTTCTGTTGGGGTCAATTTCTTGATAGGTAGTATGGGTGGGGAAGGTTTGGCCAATACTGGAACAGAATGTCCACAAGGCCTGGGTATAGCTGGTCGCTGTGAACTCGTTCGATAGGCCTCCAGTTTTTCCTCCACTAATTTGGCCATGCCGATGGCTTCTGGTGAGGTCAAGGGTTTCAACAACAGTATCTCCTGCCAAATGTCATCCCGGAGCCTGGAAATGAAGCAATTTAACAGGTTGGTTGTAGACAAACCTGGCATCTGTGTAGAGAGAGTCTCAAACTCAACCATATAGGCGGCCACCGTGGAAGTCTGACGAAGCCTGTACGGAGTAGTTTCGTGATTCATGTATGAGGACGACCTGAAGCGAAGTTCTAGATCCTTAGCGAACGCTTCCTAGGTGGTCAGTTGATGGGTGGCATATAACCATTGATACTACTGGAGAGCTGCACCCGTCGTATAGAACACAGTTACTAACAGTTTCTGTTCAGGTGAGGTACCATGATAGAGGAAAAAACGTTCGATCTGGAATAACCTTCCGATAGCATTTTCACCTAAAAAAGAGGAATCTCGAGTTTTGGCAAACGGATTTGGGTGGAGAGTTGTGTATCAGGCTAAGGGACCAGAAGTAAGGATAGGGTTTGAGGGGTAGATGGAGGCAATGAAGGTGGCGTCAATGTAAATGAAGTAGGAGTAGGCAATAAAGGGGGAGTCGAAGAATTTATGGTCCGTTGTTTGATACGAGTGAAGGATTGTCGCATATCTGTGATGGATTGTTATAACTCACCGAAGGTATGCTTGATTTGTTTGGTGGTAGAGAAAAGGGTGTAGATACGGTCTGCATGTTCCTTAAGCTCCTGCACGATGCCGACGATGGATTCTTCGTGCGTCTTATACCGTGTCATCATACCCTCTGCCATTTGTCTCAATGAGAGCACAAAAAATGTTTGCAGATTCGTGGCCGCTGTCACCAAATCGGCAATCGATGACGCTGACTCTCACTTCTGTGGAAGCTGAAAAGTGGAAGGGAGTCAGACAGAGGGAGTTTAGCAGAGAAGAGAAGAGAAAAGGGAAAGAGGAAGAGGGAACAGAGAGAAGGGAGAGGGATCAGAAGTGAGACAGAAGTAAATGACGGTAAATAAAAAGTTCATTCTACGCCAATTCAATGAGGGAGTACAGAATATAGTGACAGTAAGGCCTAAATTACTAAATCACGTGTACATGAACCACGTGTAATCTCTAACAGATTGAACCAACTAAACACTGTAACATAATGCTATAACAACTTTAACAAGTATAAAATGTTATAAAATAATTATAAAATACTATAAATTGCTATAATAGAATACTGTAGTATAAAATGCTAGATAACGTAGGTGGGGATGGGGGGATGATAAAGTTGGAGAGAAAACAGAATAAACAAATCAATGACTACATCTAACTATTGTGATGAGATCAAAGTTGATGCGTCCTGGTTTCTGGGTTGTACGAATTAGAGAGCTTTCCAATCTATCGCTGTGGGTTGAGCTGGATCGGGTTCGGTTTTCGTCGCTGTTAATCTGGAACCTGCGTACCATAAATTACAAATAAGAGATTAGAGGACGGCGGAAGGTTATCCCATTGTAAACACTCTGACGCTCAAGTCAGAAACCTTCTACAATGAACGGAAAGATGCACACGTTGATATAAACGTGACGAGAATGCAGATATGTAGGAATGAGGGGAGTGTGTGGGATGTTTGAGGAGGTCTGGGCTCCGTGGGTTGCACCGCTATGGGTGGCTCACTATCGCCACCATGAAGTGGCGGTGGCTCAAGGGAAGAGAGCTGATTCTTTCTCCTCGAAGCCTTGAGCGCGGGGTGAAGGATTGAGTTCTTGATCTCTGGTCACCGTTTGGGCTCTCTTAGGGAAGTTGGAATTGGGTTCTAGAATCGGTTCCTCTCCCCGTAGCAGGAGAGAGTATTTGTAGCCTTCTTCAGGGAGGCTTTGGAAGCCGAAACCTCCGACAAGTGGCTTGCTAGGATTCGTCGGCTGCTGCGCGCTGGCGATGGCTAGTAGTGTTAGTTTTCGCTTTGTGGAGGCCAGGAGACCATCGTCGGGTTTGAGCAATGCCAGGCTAGCTGACTGTGCTCGGATTGATTGAGTGGCTACGAGGGCAGCGTGCGTTGTGGTTTGGTAGCGTTGACCTCATCTCCCATTGGCTGGCATTTCCTGAGCCGGTGCCTCCTGCACAGGCCACTTGCGATCATTTCTGCAGGCGCGTGCGCGCGCTGATTGATTACACACCTGGGGTGTCAAGTGGGCAGTGCCTCTGGATTCTTTGAGATACCATAGTTGGGCTTGGGCTCTTCTGTTGGCTAGATCCATGTCCCTTCTGTTGGGCTTCGCTGATTCTGCCCAGTTCCGTACTGGACCCATCACTAGCCCCCCATGTTTGGGGACGGCTTATTGCCGGGGCGTGGCATGTCAAAGGTGGGTCCATCGACTGTCCGCGAGGGCTTCCTCGAGATGCGCTGGTCTTTGTATTTCAGCGACGCCGTTCCTTCCCCATGCGAATATGCAGCCTGAAGCGTCGTAAAGATTCGATGCTCTGTTGGGAAAGATTCACCGCCTAGGAATCAGCTTCGCATTGATGGTTTTCCTATTTTCCAATTGATGGCCATTAGGTGGTGCGCCTCTCTGGGAGCTCGCCGGGCTTTCGCACAGCTATAAATTGGGGAATTCCCTGCTTGGGCGACTCGCACTTGGCCATTCGTCGGTGAAGTGATACGGAATCCCTGGCTTGTCTTGCGCCCTGTGAAGTTCCACAAAGGAATCAGATAGATTTGTGAGAGATTTGCAGCCGCTATTGAAGCCTGTCATCACGTCTTTTCCGTGGACGCTTCCTCATTGTAACGAGGGTGGCTCGGCCACTCTTCAATTGTCGTATGCCTCCTCTTTGGCTAACTAGGATTTGAGGTCGCGGGAGGAGCGTTGCGAGGATAGCGTGCTGATTCGGAAGATTTTGTTCCCTTGATAATGCGCCTTCGCCGTCTCTTACCGCGGCTGCCCGTTCATATATGCTGCTAGAAGAGGAGGCGAGTCCCAGAGTCCCACCGGAACCGCATTGCTCACCTGGGGCGCCAAGTGGGCCGTGCCTCTGGATTCTTTGGGATATCGTAGCTGGGCTTGGGCTCTTCTATTGGCTGGACCTGCGTCTTTTCTGTTGGGCTTTGCTGATCCTGATCTAGTTCCGTGCTGGACCCGTCAAAAATAATGAAATGGTGCTGAAAAAAAATCAGGTTAGTGAATAATGCCCGACCTTTTGCTCAGTATAAAGCTCGTTTTGTTCTTGCTTACTCTTTGTGGAATCTATGCAATTTAAGTTCGTCTTCAAAATTCCCTTCAGTAAAATGTATATCAATCATTCTGAGTTTTATGGGTTGTGGAGCTCCCAATTGAACTTTGAAATACTTACTGTGCAGCATGGTTATGAAAGCACCGGTGATCGTACCCATCCTTGATTTTCTCAGTTGTGTGTTGAGTTGAGGCTTGAAGCTTTGAGCAATACTGGATTAGCCGCTTCCACAGGTATTTTGGTGGATTTTATTGTGATCACTTTTGTTTATTTCCTAAGATGATTGACCTGCATCATTTTTTGACTTGCTTTGTTATTTTTATCTAAAAGAATGAACAGCTAATAACAAGGCCAATTGTGCCAGGCTTGTATCACCATTTTTATGGAGCTTTCCTCTCCTAACTCATTTATCACCTTGTTCACTTTGGCTTCCCACAACTTATTATTATTTTTTGGGGGTGATGCTGATGTAGAAACAAATATGAGACATGGGGCGAAACCTTATAAATCAATTTTCTTCTGAAAACTGAATACCACAGAGAGTACGTCATAGTATCTGAAGTCTTTTTAAGTCAATCAAAATTCTAAAACTTACAGAGATTCTAGATAATAACAATACGTCTCCAATGACTACTCATGAAAATGTTAATTGGGTTGTTGCTTCGATGTGTTCTCGCCTACTGGGGCCTCTTGGAGTTGAAATGCGCTCCGAATTTCCATCAATTTTAGTGTTCATCCTTTTCAATTTATTATCCCATTCCTTTTCTACTTTGTCTGAAGCCTTCTGTTCTCCACAAAAGCTCAAAGATTGTTGGCCGGTTTCACTTTAAGCATGCAGGTCAATTGCGTGATTTTTAGTGTTTCAAACATGTCAAGACCATAATCAGAATAAAGGAGGTGAATTTCATCAGCATCCATTAAAACCAGTACTAGTGAATTCTTTGCTAGCTTGCTTTTTACACTGCATTTTGTTTTCTCCATAATACTTTTCTTTGATTGGTGGCAACACTATGCAATTATGATACTTTTGTATGTATCCAGTCATTTGGTTCATTATTTGGCCTTCTTCAGATAGTGGTAAGTGTCATTTAAATAATTTTCTATATAGATGCCTGATTTGGGATTATCTTCCATCTTCAGTAGACAAAAAAAAAAAAAAAGTCTTTCAATTGATGTTGTTGAGCTCACTTGTTAGACTGTGATAGAAGAGTGTTGGGCCTTGAAGGGCAGAATGCTTGGAATAGCAGAAATGCAGAACAGGTCCCTTTGAATGCTGTTTTCATAACTATAATGTGTCAAGAGGTAGAAATAAAGTGAGGCAAAGTGCTACATTTGTTGCTTGATAACTTTCCTTTTCATATTCTATTTTGATGTTTTGATCATTTAAACCTCTCTTTGGTTGATCAGAATTGTTAGTTGAAAAAAATCAAATGATTCTGTTGGTACATTCAAATAATTGGATATTTTATAATTAGGAAATTGTATTTCTTACCGTGGCTCGCAATTTTCAAAAAAATAGTTCTATTTACTCGTATGCTTCCGTCATGGTTAGTTTGTAATGTTCTTTGGTTTGTTTCTAGAAGGTTCTTAATGCATCCTGGATCCATATTGCTGACGGATTAGAGTACCACGTGGTTTTTCACGACGGGTCAAACAAAAGTGGGTTCGGTCTCTATTCTCAATAGTTTGTATGCTGTACACCACAACTTAAAAATAAGAGATCAGAAAATTGACGAAATTCACTCACCGATTTATTCTCCGATGTTCAAGTTAGTAATCTTTTTTAAAGATATGGAAGGATGTAAGGATGAGAGTTTTGCATAGTGATATAAGAGTATGGGTTTTAAGTTTGGTTTAGATGTGCACTCAACATGGAGCGGCTTTGATGTGTGTTGTGCTCAACAGTGAGTGACTTTGAAATTGAGGGAGCAAGAATTGTAAAGGATTTATTGGAAGGCTCTTTGGGTAGAGAGTTATTTTTTTGTGAGCTTTTGAGTGCACCTCCCCTTTACCCATGGGAGTGAGAAGTCATTTATAGTGTTTGAGCCAACTCAACTGTGCTTGGGAAGCAAGGCTCATTGGTAGTTGTCGATGTAGATTTGCGGGTGCTGAATATGGTAATCGTGGCCAGCCAAGGAGATTCTTTTCTTCTTTGCGGCGATCACGAAACTCCTATTATGATAGCTGCCTTTGGGAAGAGATCCACCCTGACTGTTACTATTTTTGTAACGATTATGCGGGTGATTATTATTAGGATTCCTAGCAGGCTGTATCGGCTGGTTATGGCAAGTAATTCCGGCGCGTGGGAAGAAAATCATGGGCCATTCTAACTGAGCCATGACGTCATTTTGGTCGACTGGGCCGTTTGGGTTGATTAGGCCGGTTGGGACGTTGTTTGGATTTTGGGCCTGTCCCTTTGCTTATGGACCCTCAACCTGTGCTGAGCAAACCGAACCCATCAGTTCTAAATCTAGGTTGATATATCTATA
>JAODPA010065907.1:0-10987 GCA_025585075.1 Nepenthes mirabilis | reverse complement strand
ATAATAAATAAATAAATAAAATAAAAAATGTAAAGAGGATAAAAGAATTGTTCTCCTCTTTTCTGTTGTGGCTCATTTTTGATTCTTTATGAAGCGGGCAGACGGTCCTGTTGCGGATCCTCCATTGTTGTTATAGTGGCTGGTTCTATATACTGCCTTTTTAGTATCTTCCAAATTTGGTTTGCTCTTGGAGTAACTGGAGCTGCTTCGTTTGTTGTTGTTGTTGCACTAAGTCCTTGTGCTGGTGGTTCATAGAGTTGATGGTGGATCCGGTGCTACGTAGCTTGATATTGGTTGGTTTATTGGTGATGTTTGGGGCTTCTGGAACCATGTTCTGGTGGGCAATGTCAACAATGCCTGCTATAACTGATGCTGTCAGCGTATGAGTGAGATTTGATGCAGCAGATGTTTAGCTTTTGCTAATTGCTGACGTTGGTTGTGGTATGAAGCCTGTATTGCTGGTTTGGGTTGTCATTGATGGTGTGATTGTGGGCTGTGATGCTAAAACATTTAGAGTTGGACTGTCTGCATTCTCATGCTGAAGCAGGGATCGCTGCTGCCCATGGTATTTAGCATGCTAGCTGTTCTGTGGAGCTGTGTTGCTGAAGTATGATGCTGTTGCCTACTATACTCGATGCTGTCAGGTGAGAGCTGGCTCCTGCTGAATTCCTGGATTGCTGTGTGCTGCTTGCTGAAGCAAGGTGAACATCTGTCCTGCGAGATGCTATAGTTTGTCGAGCTGAAATGATTGTGCAACTGATATAGAACCAAGATGCCAAATGGTTGCTACTGGAGCCATTTGCTGGTGTTGGGGGCTATGGACGCTGATGCAATTTCATAGGCTTGCTGCTGATGGAAAACTCTGGTAGCTGGTTGGCTGAGTCTGATATTGTGCTTATTTGGCCTGCTTGGTGGTGAAATAGTAGAATTTCCAGAAAGGGTCGTTGTCTTCCATTAGCAAGTGGGTGAAGCTTGGTATATACCATGCTCCTGCTAATGGTTGCTGATCTGCTGGGAATTCCTGGACTGTGCAGCTACTGCTGATATTTTGCTGGCGTTGGGGCTGGGGATGTGCTGCAGTTGCCTATTGCTTTGCTGCTGTTGGAAAACTAGGGGTGCATTTAGGTTGATGGCAGCACATGGTCTTTGCTGTTGTAAGCTGCTGCGTGGCAATTGGATGTTGTTGATCCGGTCGTTTCGTGAGTAGCTGATTATGAGTCTATTTATGTATATTAGATAGAGTTCATATTTTATTGATTTTGTTGAACGTTGTCCTCCTAGAGGCTTTTTTGATGTATTTTCTGATGTACCAGTTGCTCAGGGTATACCCTAACGTTATATGTTCTAACTCCAAGTCAAAATACTTGGAGTTAAAATATAGATTTTGTAATTTTTTTCTCATTTTAATCCAAAATACTTAGCAAAAAAAAAAATTCTGAAAATCGGGACAGAAAATAGAGTCGGTCTTATTATAGAAATTTCTCCATTTTTTTTTAATAAAGGACATCACTAGAGGAGAGGGCAATAATCGAAGATAGATTGTACACATCTCCTCACAATCACGGCAATACCTCATTGTACAAAGTCTCGAGGACGGCTCTCACTTCCTCCTTGTATAAATCCTCGAGGACGGCTCCGTTTCGTTATCCTCGATTACCACCATAATGTTCTAAGGTATGCCGGAGAACTTTATCTCCCAGTACTAAAGCTTGATCTTATTTATCTTGTCATAAGGCCGGTTCACTTTTTCTTTAGTTCACTTCCCGGACAGACACAAAACTTTAGGTCATCATATTACAAGCCAATTTTAAATTTATTTTTTCTTATTCTGGTCAAGTATAAAGACTTTCAGTTGACATGAAACCGGTTTCAAATCTATAAATCTCATTCCGGTCAATATTTTTTTATTATAACACTATGACTCAAAGTCGGTTTACTTCTCCATTTTTATACAATTCAAATTCAATCATAAGTTGAGTAGAAAGCGAAAAATAGAAAGCAGAAAGCATGAATTAACCATGAAATTAAAATCATATTTTTAATCCAATCGTACAAGCATGACATCAGAGATACAACTTATCAAGTAGTAATTAAAACGATAAATCTGATATACTATGTGCTGAAATATTTAAATCTGAAGAGAACACTTGAAATTTTTCTTAAAGTTAGGACTTGAAAACAGAAGCATACTTAAAATCTGAATTTAAAAAGGGGGGTACACTTGCCTTAGAAATATTCTTAAAATCTGGGTTTAAAAAGGAAAGGTACACTTGCCTACTGTTGACCGCCCACTCCGACTGATTTGAAACTTTTTCTCCTTCTTCACTCCTTACCCTTCTTCCTCGCCAGAAATTTCACACCTGCCCCTCAATTGGAGCTCAATATATAAAGAGGAAGGATTAGGTAGAGTAAGTGGGGTAAGTTACCTACTTGATACTTCCCTTCAGGGGTTAGGTGGGAGTGAGTGAGGTAAGTTACCTACTTGGTACTTTCATCTAGAAGGTTAACAGGGTAATTCACTTGCTCTGATTAGATTTGGATCTAGTTGGGATCTAACCGTCTAAACAATAAAGTTAGCCCTTGCCTTTAATTTGCCCTTAATTTATCCTGGTCAAAATTTCTGAATTTGGTAGTCAATTCTAACTAGTCAACATTTTCTTCAAAATCGGCCAACCTTTCTATTGGTCAACTTTTTTGGTCAACGCTTCTTACTCTAATCCAGCCAACTTTTATTTAAAGCCGGCTAACTTTTCTTTTCTCTTATTCAAGGTCGGTCAACATTTCTAAAAATTGGTCAACCTTTTGATAAACATCTTGAAACCAGTCAATGTCTTGACACCGGTCAACATCATGACACTGGTCAACATCTTGACGATGGTCAATATCTTGACGCCGGTCAACATTCCTTAAAACCAGTCAACATTTTAATTACCATTAGTTCCGGTCTTCCAGTGGTGTAAGGCCACTCCAATTTAAATTGAAATCAAAACATTCCGATTTAAGTCGAAATCAAAACACTCTGATTTTTAAGTAATAATATTTTATTTTGATTTTAAACTTCTTTGATTTCGGAATCTCATAGGAATAATGTATAAAAAAACTCAGAGACCAAACCATGAATATTCATAGCATTCATACATAGATTTCAAAGTTATGCTCCATTTCTTAATCTAAACATTGCCATATGAAAGGCATTCTCAATTATGGTAATCCTTATTGAATAATGGCTAGTATGGCCTCACTAACAAAGAAGTAAATAATTAAAATTCAGATTATATTTATTTTCATATAATTAAAGGTCTTACGCTATTATTTAAGACCGTAAATCGACCGTTACATATATAATCTTGTAAACGAGGCCGAACGCCATTTTTACCGTGCAGATGATAGATTCAAATTTCGATTACTACTACAATATACTTAAATATGTCACAATATATTCCCACTGATTTTTTTATAATGATCCGTACATAATAAAAGGACAACTCCACATAAATAGAAATGATCTTTCGTATTTTCTCATATCAAAAATATATCATTAACTCTTTCACAAATTGTATTGTTTTCATCCTTATTCATTTAAATACTTGTCATAAAGTGTATCTAATTTCTGTAGAAACTTGAATATATAAAATTTTAAAATATACCAAAGTGACATCATGAGTTTTTCAAAAATGTGGGATGTTTACAACAAGAAATTTAAAAAATAATAATAATAAAATTTCTGAGTTTCAATATTTCATTTCAATTGTCAAACATGCAGGGATAATTTAATGAATTTTTAGAATATGTAAAGCATGCATTTAGAGATTTCAAATATGCAATAATATATGTACAAATTTAAGGTATACAAGAGTCATTTAATCATGATTTTAGAACATGTATGGGCTATAATGTAGAAAACCAACAACTTAATGCAATATGTATTGGTTAAGACATGGATTTCATACAATATTAGAAAAATAATGGGGGTAATACATGTATGTGATGAATAAATATCTTAGGCATGAAAATATAACATATAAGAGTATATGAGATGACAAATGCCCACAGAGATTAGAAGGAATAATAATAAGAAAAAGAGGCTTGGAATATACTTGTTTCACTTTCAATTTTACCAAAATTTTCCTTAAGTTTACTTTAAATGTACCCCTCTATCTTTTTCTCTCTCATTCTCTCTCTTTTTCTTCTCTCTCCATCCTCAAATCTACCAAAAAATGATTAAAAATTAGTCGAACATGACTTTTATAAAAGACTAGCGTATGTACACTCGTCAAACGTATATTGGGTGCCACATCAAAACATTATGACGCACGAGTATCACTTCAGGCACGCATCAATTGCTAGTAATCTGCCAAAATTGTGCAAAAGCATCCCTTGGGAGCTATAAGTACTGGCAATCTGTCAAAAGTACATTAAGCTAAAGTTAGGTGTCCTTTAAGCGCAATCGTTTTACCTAGAACACATAAGTGAGCATTTCTAGTACCAATCAAGTATCATTCAACCCAATGTGAACTGATGTGAGGTTGATTTTGACCGAATCTTTCATTTGATCTTAAAATTTTTTCTTCTTAACTTAATTAATTATAATCAAATTTAAAAATTCAGAACTCATACCTTACGTCTCTACCCAAACTTATTGGAAACAAGCTATGAAAGAAGAAATTCGAACTCTTCAAGACAATCACATTTAAGATATTGTATCCCATCCCTTCACGGTCAAGCCCATTAGGTACAATTGGGTTTACACCATAAAGCCATGAACTGATGACTTTATTGAAAAGTATACAGCACATCTAGTAGCTCGTGAAAATTAATAGAAATATAGTTTTGATTATAAAAAGAAAAAAAAACTTTTACACTAACTACTAAAATAACTACTTCATGCACTGTTGTACCTATTACTACCTCAAAAGAAAAGCATATTTGATAGATGAATGTGAAGAATGTATTTTTACACAATTTTTTTTTTTTTTAAATCTATATAACTCCTCGTCCAGACATATTTACTCACTATACTTTAGAGGTCTATTAATTTAAGCGATCTCTTTATGTCTTAAAACTTGCACCATAGACTTGTTTTGAAAAAAATTGTACAACTCTCCTTAACTTTAGTTTTACTCAAAGTGAGTATAATTCTTCTCTTTTTCTTCAATAGTCCACTATTGAAATTGCTATCCTTCAATAGTCCACTAGGTCTAAACTACGTTAATTAAGCAGTTATAATAACATCTCAAGACCTTGTGTCATATAAAAGACTTTAGTCTGCTACAGTATTTTCTTAGTTTAAAAATCCATGTTACTTCTACATAGACACTTTTACACAAACAAAAGTATACTCTAGAGGTTATTATCTTGGTCAATCCTTAATCTCAAAACCTATCTCTTATGTCTATGAAGTTTAGTTTAAGTATCTAATAGAAGAAATGAGACTTATTACTTAATTTATCTATATATCATCAATTGGTAGAAAGTTCGAACTATTTAGCTATACCCAATTTGATATTTATTTTGTTATCCAGCAAATCAATCAAATTGTGTAAGCTCATCAGAATATGCATTTAACAGTTGCAAAATGTATTATTTGTTACTTAAAAGGCATCTTTGGTCATGGCTTATTTTTTTCTGAATGAGAATTTTCGACAGTCAATTGGTTTAAGTGATGCTATTTTGGCTAGTTATGCGGATACTCGTTGATTGTTTATTAATTGGTGCATATTTCTCAATAATACTTTTATTTCTTTGAAAAGTAAGAAGTAAAATCAAGTATTAAAATCTTTTATTGAATCTGAGTATCGGACTATGTCCTCTGCTTGTTCTAAAATTGTATGGATTTGAAACTTGTTAGGTGAATTTGGATTCCACAACTTACGTCTACTTCACTCCATGTTGATAACACTAGTGCTATTCCACATCATCATTATCTAGTCTTTTTGAAAGCACCAAACACATTAAAATAGATTGCCATAATATTCATGAACTACTTCATCATCAAGTGATTACTCTTCATCATATTTCTATCACTCTTCAAATTGCTGATGTTTTCACAAAGCTTTGGCCACATCACCGATATTAATTTATAGTTGACAAATTAATACTTTATAATCAACCAAAATCAATTTGATGGGCAATCTCAATCAAATATGCATGATTCTTTTGGATCTATAAGATATACTTAATTATACATATTGTATACATTTTTTTTTAATTAGGCAATTTTGATTGATTATAATTGATTATTACCGTTATAAATAGGGCTGTAAGTTAGGAATGATAGTGATTGTAATATGCTATAATTATATGAAGAAATATTCTATTTAATAAAAAGTAACTCTCAATTGAAAGATATTAAGACAAATTGATAATAAAATTTTGAGTCCTAAATGAGGAATTCAATGAAAGAGAACTGGCATCAAATTGGAAATTTCATGAGACAGAAAGACTGCAAGCAGAAATGTGTCGATCTGATACTTCGACATAGCATGACTTTCATATAACTTAAATGTATGATAAAACCTCCTAGTATCTTGCAAAGCTTCCATTCTCCAGACGCAATACAGTAAACAATCTCGAAAATGTATAAAAGATCCACGTAAAATCAGTTAAAGCACTGCCACAAAAACTACTGCAGTGGTCATCAATGTACTGTCATAGGCAATATATTATCTGAAATAGGGAAAACTATCTAAATTGCAAAAGGTGCATGCTTTAATGAAAAGAAGTAAATTGCAAAATTGAAATGTTCAAAAACCTCTAGAGCCAGAGGATGAATTTCTATACTGATTCAGCAAAATAAAAAAGTACTTTTAGCCTTTAATTTAAAAGGGACATCAAAAAGAACAAATTTACTCGAGGAAATCCCAAAGAGTCTGCACCATTACTCCGATAGGGTACTCTTTATTCTATATACCTCTAACCCTTTATTGCACCATTTCAACTTAAAGGAAATAAAACTACCAGAGCAATGAGAAATAGCAGGACTCAACCAGAAAGCAATTTCCCTTCAAAAATAACACAGCTATACGACTTCATTTCATAAGTTACCAGCTCAGACATCTGCCCAAGGACAGGATCACCGTTCGATGAGAAAAAACCAGGAAATGGAAGGGCTGTATCAACCAACCGCACCCATTCCATCTCTTCAGGCAGTGAGGGCAAACAAACATTTTCTGAATGGCCAGCTGCATTAAATGCAATATACAAGTCACCCCTTGGTTGGACCTCTAAGCTCTCAGCATGGAGTGTCATAGCTAAGAATTTAGCTGAAGGGTCATCCCATCTCGGAGGTAAAAGGTCACTTCCATGCCATTTAATCATTTCTGGGCTCATGAAGTTCCTCTTCTCAAGAAGATCACAGCGCCTCTTTCTCAGCGCACTAAGAAATGAAATAAACTGTGTGGTTTGGTGACCAAAAGCAGTACTTAGAGCATTCCAGTTGAGAGGCTTTCTGTCACTATATGCAACGGATCCCCCAGAAGACAGACCACACTCATCTCCCATATTGAATACGGGAACACCCAGAGAAACAAATAAGATAATTAGAAAATTACGGATTTGCTTGATTCGCCTTTCAAGCACAACCTTTCTATTTGTAGGGCCTTCTTCTCCACAATTCCAACTCAACTCTGAAGCATACTCACTGCTGCTGAAGCTTACCAAGTCGACAAGTGAAAGTCCAAAGTTCCGGGTAATAAAATTGAAGGAGAATGCCGGACCTCGTCCATCAGAAAATACATCCCCACTTCCACAAAATCTTGTCGCAAGATTGCTAAGCATTCCCTCACCCCTCACAAAATTTCTCACATCAACACAGAAACTTGAGTTTATCTCTGCCCATCTCTTCCAATGAGGGAAATGTATTCCTTTTGAAACAAAATTATGTGGATCCCAACTATCTGCAATTATTTTGGTCTCAGAGAGCACTGGATCAAAAGCAATAGCTTCAACAAGTGGAGGACGGGACAAATACTCACCATGAAAGCCTCTCAACAGATATAAAGCATTCATGAAGCAAAATCCATCAATGTGAAATTCAGTTACCCAGTACCGGAGACTTTCTAAAATAAACTGCTGCACATTTGGATAGTTGCAGTTCAAAGCATCCCCAGGTCCTTGAAACACAACCCCATCAGCATAACAATAGGATGAGTAATCAATTTGTTGAAGTGGTCCATCTTCATCTGTATGAGTGAAAACAACTTCCAAGTAAACCTCTATCCCATTCTCATGCATTCTCTTGATCATTTCCTTCATTGATTTAATGGCCAGAACAGAGCTTCCTGAAGGTCCATATAAATTGACTGGTGAAAAGAAATGGAAAGGGAAATACGGTCCTTTTTTGTCATCAAAAGGGAAAATTGGCTCCAGCAATATAGCATTGAAACCAAGATCTTTGAAATGTTGCAGCTTTTCACTAACACCAGAGAATGTACCAGCTACATCAGCAGGAAGCTTACTAGACTTGTCCTCAGTAAAGCGCATTATGTTTAACCGGTAGACTAGAAGTTTTTCCATTGGCAAACAGGGCCGAACTTCCCTGCCCCAATCAAAAGCTGGTACATCACCCAATTTTGCAATCTGAGGTAGACCAAAAACAGAATTTCCAATCATCTTTGCGTAAGGATCTAGATGAACTTGTTCAAAACTTTTGTTCCCTATTCCATCAACTCTAGGCCCTTTGCATCGGTAGCCATAGCTCACAAAGCGTCCTCGGCTACCCACAGAGGCATGCCAGATGTGGCCCGTACGATTGATATATGGATCTAATTCAATCTCTAATACAGGTTTCTCTGAGGTATCATCATCATATAAACACAGGACAACACTTTCTGCATTTCTTGAAAACAATGCAAAATTAACTGAACCATCTGAGGCAAAGGAAAGACCCAATGGAGACGGAGATCCAGAACTGAAACCAACTGGCACACAAAAATTTTTTCCTCTATGGCTTTTCATGTCTGAGCCAGTTGAATCATCAGTAAATGGCTGTTTCAGCAGAAATGAAAGGTAGAATGGGGCTAGATACGACTCAAATTCCATTTCTAGTCCATAAGAACCAAAAGAGTTCAGCATGAATGGGGGTTCAAAGAATGCTTCATTGGCTTTCGGAGAAGAGCTTTGAAAATCTAGAGGAATGAAAGATGCAGAATCAGACCTGTAGATGCCCCAACTCAACACCAGTTTGTCTCCTGCAAAACCATTCTGTGAAGCAGAGACCTCAATATGAACCAAGTACTTGATCTGTCGCTTTCCAACAACCACCTTCACTTGACCACCATTTTCTGTCCTGAACATGTACCTTGATTTTTTCTCAGTTAGGTCGACAGAAATGCTTGACAAAGCATGTGCTTTGAAGCTAACTTTCCCAAATCGATGTTTCCTATGTGTATCCATTTTGTCTTCACAATTTGGAACATTTTTACTAAAGAAACAGTAAGTGGAAGAGTCCAATTTCAGGGATTCACTAACCCTACGATTCAAGCCGCAGGATCTTACAGCAAACAATGATTGAAGCATTGCCATTTAGTAAAAGGGGTCCCAACCAGTTTAAAATTTAGCAACTAGCTGCAAACAGCTTCCTGCTTGATAGAAGAATTCCACAAGTTATTTCAAAGTAAATCAATCAAACATAACTTGATTCTTCTCTGTAGCGACCATAACTTACCTCTCATAAACATATTTGCTCATTCATTCATTCTCCACAAAATAACTACAAATATCAAGCAGCTGGACTGTGATTTTCAGACAGTTAAAGAGAAGGAAAACCCAAAGAAGGGAAAACGAAAACATCATTCTAATGATTAAAGGAAAACCACGTTGAAAATCAAGAGTGAGAGCCCTGGGAATTAAATCGAATTCCATAAAAGGCTCAGAGAAATTATTACGACAATCAACTGAAACAACAAGAGGAAAAGAACAAAATGAAAACCAAGGGGAAAAAAAATGAGGGATTAAGTAGACGATGGCTTACATCGACGGATTTTGGCAGAAGGTGAGCAGATGGAGGGAGAAACAAAGATAGTGATCCAGTATATAGCTTCAGCGGCGGTGAGTGTCATGTTTTAGTCCCTCAATTGCCACATTCCATACATGCTAGGAATCCAAGGCCGCGAATCCAAGCTGGTTTGGATCACAAATTTTTGTTTGCTTTATTTTACTCGAAAACTTGCTCATCCCTCCATGAGTCGATCTGATAAGGATGAGGACTCCAGCTCGTTTCCACGCAGCCAGTAATGGCTAATACTTACTCCATTTACGTAAGCAAGGTAGGAAGCTTCACGAGGATTCCACTCCAATTCGTTTCGTTTAACCATT
Source organism: Nepenthes mirabilis (assembly GCA_025585075.1). NCBI lineage: Eukaryota > Viridiplantae > Streptophyta > Magnoliopsida > Caryophyllales > Nepenthaceae > Nepenthes > Nepenthes mirabilis. The sequence continues at coordinate 673 of JAODPA010065907.1, read as the reverse complement.
TACATAAAGCTCCGCCAGTGGTCAGGCGAGTGTTCTCCGTTTTTATCCGTCGGTTGGATTGAAGTGTAATGAGTCAAATTCAATCGTAAAAAAGATATTTTAAAATATATAAAAAATACTATATTATTATTATTTTCTAATGTCATTCTTTAGATATTATAATACAATTTTAAAAAATTAATTAAATAAAACTATTTGTACACTATATCATTTTAAAATATTAAATATCAATTATTGAAGGGTGCCACACAGGGCGGTAAGAGACTGCACGTTACAGTCCTCCTCGCCTGGTCGCTGGGCACCGGCCCTGCTTGGGTATGTCATAAGCAAGGTAAAAATGATGCTGGTATGTCCATAGACCATAACCCATTTTTTCTTTAAACTGGTGAATCCTCATGCCCATTTAAGTGGAGCTTCCTCATACTCGCTCCTAAACAGCAAGATATAGGCAATCAACTTAAAGAAACTTTAACAACTATTTACAAAGTGAATTGCTGCTCCATTGGTGTATTCTCTATTCCTGTGAAATTTCATATAGTTTAAGATGATATAAAGAAGGGATAAAATAAATTTCTTTGATTTGTTTATTTAGAAGAGTGATCCCATTTTATTGAATTGATGGAACCAATATTAATTTTAATAATTGGATAAAAATTAGAAAAATATATTTTTT
>JAODPA010065896.1:0-10988 GCA_025585075.1 Nepenthes mirabilis | reverse complement strand
GGAGGAATGACCTAGATCCACAACAGCCCAATTTATTCCTGGACGGTTAACGCCAGCCATTGACCAGACGAAACGCTAATGAGTTAAGAGCAGGACGGATGACTAGCTCTTGAGATGGTCAACGATTTCGTTGACCGGAAGTAGGACCAGTTGACAGTCTGAAGACCAGGCTACAAGTGGGCCAAGCCCGGTTTAGCCCACATGTCCATCCTCGACAAGTAACGGTCTTGTCCCTTGATTTCACGCTCTCCACAGAAGGCAGTCTCCATCATAATTGCTGCATCTAGGATCGATGTGCATCCCTGAAGAGAAGTGTCAGAATCCTCCTCCTGTTTGCAATAAACCCTATTGGTTATGGAACGCAGAGGAAGGTAATCAATCCAAGCGATTGTTACTGTCATTAAAGCTCCACGTCAGAAAATATAGCAATCCCAACAAAGCGCGGGAATCAAGCCTTTCTACCCATGGAAGGCAGCCCAACACAGTAACTATAAAAGGCCATAAAGGTCTCACTTCAGGGCACGCTTTCATTTACTGGCAAAAGCCTTTTGTAGCAAAGCTCTCACGCTCTTATTTTTCCCACAAAAGCTCTCTACTATAAAAGCTCTCACGCTTTCTGAATTCAGACTCACACACTCTCTCTTTGCCACTATGTTCTCAGCGAACACAGTACTTAGAGCCAGCGCTCCTAACGAGCCACCTAAACCTCTCTCAACAAGTGCATTCTTCCCCCACAAACACTCTCTGCATTCCCATTGCATCATTTACTTTTGCCTTTTTAATTCGAAGGTTATTTGCTGACTTGAACGTCAGAATATTTTCGGTGGGACAATCTTTCGCCATCACTTGACCTCTTGTTTATAGTTGTGGTGTGTAGGATCTAGATTCAGTGGATGGAATCGGACTTAGACAATCGACTTGACCCGAATCTATTCAAAACTTGGATCCAAGATACATCATTGGCACCGTCTATGAGAAGCTTACAAAAAGCCAACCACTTTTCTCTACAACCTCCCTCTCAGCTTCCCTTTCAAGTCGATAGCGTAAATCATAATGGTGAATGGGATAGCATGGTCAATGGAGTACCCACCCCATTTTTTTAGAATCTAGCAAAACAGAAGAGCAACATGAATCAAATGCTTATGATGCTCTACTCGCGCAAGGAGAACACACCGTAGGGGGCTCCGCTCCCTGTGGTCCTTGATCTAGCCTCTAGAAGAGGAGGCCAAAAGAAGAAAAAACTGACCAAGAAGACAAAGAGGCTGGCCAACACGCAGGCTCCAGAGGCCTTGCCCGCCCAAAGCCACCAAAGGCTTGAAGGACACTTGGGCAGTAGGACTCCAGAGGAGAGTCCAGAAAGAAGGAACCCCCAATACTCTTGGGCAGAGACCAGGCCCCAGGTTTAGGAGGGAGCCTCCCAGGTCATTAGTTCTACTGGTGGTAGTAGCCGACCGGCTATTTGCCACCCTAGAGAATGAACAGAGTTGAGAACTTACCTCAACTCCAATTGATTTGGCGATACCACCTGAGTAGATTCAAGAGTAGAGAAGATCTGGAACGGCGTGTTCAAGGATGACGAACACACTATAGATCTGGACAGATCTCCATTCATGGCGGAGATCTTGAACCGTCCCATGCTAGCAAAGTTTAATATGCCAACTCTTGACTCTTACGATAGGAGTGCTGATCCCATGGATCACCTTGACCATTTCCACACCTATTTGAGTCTAGAAGGGTTAGAGGACACAGTAATGTGCCACTGCTTCCCCTTTACACTGAAGGGAGACACCCACATCTAGTTCTATCACCTCCCATTAGATTCGATCCGGAGTTTTAGGAAGCTCACTGATCTCTTCTTGGCATAGTACGCCTGTAGCTGCCGAGAAGAAAAGTGGCCATGGTATTTCTCCTACATCACGCAATGGTAGGGAGAGAATCCGAGAAAGTTCCTAGATTGTTTTGTGGCAGAAGCCAAACGGATCCCCAGGCTCATAGAGGAGATGAAGTTTGGCAGTTTTATTTTTGTTCTGACATATGGAGACTTCTCTAGGTATCTAGCGCATAGGAATCTGCAGACCTTATGGGAAGCAAAATCTATCACTAGGGCCTACGTAACAGCAGAAAAAGCTAACGAGACTAAGCGTTCCAAATGGAACGAACAACCTCGCTATTTCCCAGCTGAGCGAAAGAGGAAGCACAACAACGACGATCACCCCCACAGAAAGCACCATAGGACTAGAGCACAAGAGCGAAGGGATTATAGGCCGATCAACCTGACACCCCTGACCGACACTAGCTCGAATGTCCTTATACAAATCTGTGGGGAGAAATTCCTTAAGTGACCTAAACCACTTAAGAAAGCAGAGGGGGGAAATCTAGCTAAATACTGTGATTTCCATTGATCTCTCAGACACTCCATAGAGAATTGCAAGACACTTTGGCAGGAGATCGAGGAGCTGATAAAGTTGAGACACTTCACCAGGTTCGTCAAGAACCGTGGTCAAAGCCTGGCACCTCAGGCGGAGAGGGACTAGAACCTTTTCAGCCACGGAATAGGGTCGCGATAGGAGTAGTCAATATGATCACAACTCGACTGGCCAAGGCCTCGATGACCATAAGGAGCAGTAGACTGAGAGGAAGAAGCATCGAACTAAAGACAATGTCATTATCTTTATTGATAATGACTTGGAACATGTAATCTCCTCCCATACAGATCCCCTTGTTGTATCTGCACTTATTTTGGACAGAAGCGTTGACTACCAACAGAAACAAATATTCGTTGATAATGGAATTTCTTGTGATTTGCTTTACCTTGATATATTTTTTAAACTTGGTTTAAAAAAGAGTTAATTAAAACCTATCGAGGGCTTGCTATATGGCATTGACAACGTGCAGATGCCCGTCTAAGGGATAAACCAGTTGGAGGTCACCTTGGGGACATACCCATTAATGACGAGTTGTACACTCACCTTCTTGGTCGTTGACTTGTCTTTCGTATACAAGCCATACTAGGCCACCCGTGCCTAACAGCATTTGAGGCTGTCGCCTCAATACCACGCCTGAAGATGAAGTTTCCAACAGTATGCGGTATAGGTTAAATGTTGGGTGACCAAGTCACAAGGTGGACGTATTACATGTCCCAAATTGCACCCAATGGAAGCACAATGACGGTAGGAGAACTCGACCATCAAGATAAAGAAACACTGCAACAAGTGCAGTCTGGTGAGGCAACTGATCTAATCCCACTGAATCCAGAGGACCCGGAGAGGTGTGTGTAGATCAAAGGCTCACTCACCAGAACACTGCGCGACGAATTGATCGTGTTCTTATGATATCATGCTGACTTCTTCCCTTGGACTCCCACTAACATGCTTAGAATTTCGGCCAGAATAATGGCCCACAAGCTAGGCTTCAATCCCGACCACAAGCTCATCGGGCAGAAGTAAAGGAACTACTCCGTGGAGAAGCTGATTGCCATCCAGAAGGAGGTAAAGAAGCTGTTGTATATCAATTTTATTAGAAAAGTCCAATACCCATACTAGCTCTCCAACGTCGTCTTGTAAAGAAAAGTAACGAAAAATGGTGAATGTGTGTCGACTTCACCGACGTTAATAAAACCTGCCCGAAAGATACCTTTCCATTATCCATGATCGACCTGTTAGTGGATTCAATATTTGGACACGAGTTGCTGAGCTTCATGGATACATACTCGGGCTATAAGCAGATCCGGATGAGCTCAGAGGATGAGGAGCACACCTCGTTCATGATGGACCAAGGTACTTATTATTATAAGATGATACTCTTTGGTCTAAAGAACGTAGGTGCCACTAAGGCTCGTGTACAAGATATTTGAAAAGCAGATTGGCCGCAATATGGAGGTGTATGTCGACGACATGCTCGTCAAGAGCAGGACCACTGATAACCATATTCACAATCTGACTGAGTCCTTTGAGATGCTTCGAGCGTATGAAATGAAGCTAAATCCTTCCAAGTGTATATTCGGAGTATCCTCAGAAAAATTCTTAGGTTTCATCATCTCTTAGTGAAAGATTAAGGCAAACCCAGAAAAAATTAAGGCCCTCACCGACATAACTCCACCACGAAGTGTCAAAGATGTCCAACGGTTGACTAGACGTCTGGTAGCCTTGTCCCACTTCCTGGCTAAATCGAGAGAAAAGTACCAACCTTTCTTTAATGCTCTAAGGGGGCAAAAGAAAATGGATTTCAATGAAGAGTAGAGTGCCAGGCAGCCATCAATGAGTTCAAACAGTACTTGGCCAATCCGCCATTGCTGACATCACCAAAGGATGGAGAAGAGCTATCCCTATACCTGGTGGTGTCAGATGCAGCCCTTAGCTCCGTCATCATATGCCAGGACTCCGACACTCAGCGGCTGGTCTACTATATAAGCAAGACTTTGACCGGTGCAGAGACGCGCTATCCACGCACGGAGAAGTTAGCCTTGGTACTTGTTTTCTCCACCTGAAAGCTGAGACCTTACTTTCAGGCTCATCGCATGCTTATTCTAAGCGACCAACCTCTGAAGAGTATTCTCTAAAAACCTAATGTTTCTAGACGGTTGGTAAAGTGGGTTATCGAATTGGGAGAGTTCAATATTGAATTCTAGTCGAGACCAACTATCAAGGGGCAAGCTTTAACCGACTTCATTGTCGAGACCACGGTACTAATTCTTGAAGAACAGCCCATTGAGAATACAAAACTACATGGAAAAGAGTTAGAATGGGTCTTCAATGTAGACAGATCATCTATGGACTCTAGGCAGTGGTGCTGGAGTGGTCCTAAGGACCCTTGACGAGTTTGAGGTTAAGTACCCTCTTAGGCTCGACTTCTCAGCTACAAACAATATTGCCGAGTATGAAACCCTATTAGCCGAGTTAAGACTAGCAAAAGAGTACTCCGCTAGACGACTAACCGTCTACAATGACTCTGAGCTAGTCGTCAACTAAGTTAACAAAAATTTCAAAGCGTGTAACCCTCAATTGGCCAAATACTTAGCCAAAGTGAAGGATGCCACCCGAAGATTTGGCAGGCTGACCGTGTTCCACATTCCCATAGCTGAGAACTAGAAGGCTGACCAACTTACTAGATCAGCGGTGGTAGAAAACCCAGAGTAGTACTCGAGGAATATACAGGAGATCCTAAGTACTCCCAGTACTGAGGAACAGGAAGCGATGTAAATTTTCGATGTAGAAAACTAGATGACACCCCACCATAAGTACTTGGCGGATGGAGCACTATCAAAGGATGCAGACGAAGCCAAGTGGATCAAGAAGGTAGCCGACTAGTATACCATAGTTGATGGATGACTATATCGCCGTAGTTACTCAACTTCGTACCTCTGGTGCCTTGCTCCTGAGGAGGCCGACTACGCCTTAGGAAAAGTCCACCTTGGGATATACGGATCGCACATCGGCGGCAAGAACTTAGCATTTAAGATCATGTATCAGGGTTACTACTAGTCAATGATGAAGAAGGATGTACTCAAATTCATGAAGAAGTGTAAGAATTTCCAACTCCACGGCAATCTTCACCACCAGCCACCCGCAGAGCTGAGATCTCTCCAAGCTCCTTAGCCTTTTGCATAATGAGGGTTCGATATTCTCGGCACATTTTCCCTTGTAAAGGTGCAAAGGAAGTTCATCATCGTGGAAATCGACTACTTCACTAAGTGGGTTGAAGCCGTCCCGTTGGCCAAGATCATAGAGCACAACGCCTTAGAGTTCATCCGCCAGAGTATAGTTAGGAAATTTGACATTTTCATGGTCATCGTGACTGACAATGAAATCCATTTCTCAGAAAAATACTTCACCATGTATTGCACAAATCTAGGCATCAGATTGGTCCATATTTCGGTGGTATACTCTCATGGAAATTGACAGGTGGAGGTTACAGACCACACGCTGCTCCATGGTTTCAAGACCAAGCTAGAGGACATAGGGGGCTCTTAAGTCGACAAGTTACCCTCCGTCCTATAGTCTTATCGAACAACTCCAAAGGAGTCAACTCATGAGACACCCTTCAGTCTCTGTACGGGACCGAAGCAGAAATTTTGGTTGAGATCGAGCTTTCAAATGTTAGGGTCGAGTCCTTTGACCCACAAAGTAACTCCCAAAAAATTAGGAAACACCTCGACTAGTTATAGGAAGCCCGCAACGCTACCAAGATGCGGACAATAGCCTACCAGTAACGAATCGTCCGCTATTACAACAAGAAGGTAAAAGCATGGCAATTCGATGATAGAGACTAGGTCTTGCAAAGTATCAAGGCTACGGGCAAGACCACTAATTGGAATAAACTCTCCCTGAATTGTGAGGGTCCTTTCCTTGTCTCAGCCGTTGTGTTAAATAGAGCGTACAAACTCAGGATCCAGAATGGCAAGTTGGTCTCACAGACATGGAATGCGATCCACCTTAAGTGCTACTTCCAGTGAGGGTACAGGTAGGTCATCCATATGTATGCTTGTAAGTGTACATGTTGTCATAAATTAATAAAAGAGATTTTATTTCTATTGCACTGTCTTATATTCTCTTTCCTTTTCTGTTCCATATGCATGTGTATATGTTTCCAGGATAATATACATAACCTAGACTGCTCCTAAGTCGGGCGGAGTTTCATCCACTCGTATCTAAACTCTTGTCATCTAGGCGGCCCATAAATGATCGTACCTAAACTCCAATTATCTAGGCGGCCCATAAGCGATCATAACTAAACCCTACTCATCCAGGTGGCCTACTGAAGGTTGAATTAAACCTTGGTCATCCAAGTGGCCCATTCAACGTCAAAATCTTAGGAAGCTTCAATAGCACACGGGACAACCTCCTTTACAAGGAGATAGCATGATCAGTCAGTGACGGTCGACAGGAGCAGGGCGTTCCGTCCCAAAAGCTAGCTACCCAGGTCCTCACTTGGGCAGCACCACCAAGCCTCTACTCATGTGTGAGTATTGAATAGGCTTGACATAGAATCAAGGTCTACTTTAATGTCTTCTTTATGACTTAAGTCCATCAGAGAGCCCTAAGAGCAAGGTGGATGACCAACTTGCGTGTGATACACCAAGTCGGCCGGTCAACACAACAAATGATTGGAAAATAGCGACAAAAGCAAAGACACATAATATCTGTAAAATAACTGTTTTATTGATTATGTGCATTCATAATTATAATAACTTTAAAAAAATAAAAGTACAAAATCTAAGGAGATGTAGAGCTCCCAAGAGGGGGCGGTGGTGGCCCTTGACTACTCCGGGATTGCCCCATAAGGCTCTCGCGATGTTGGGCAGAATGGCTCGATGGGTCAAGATACTCTACTGGAAAGTTAGGGTTAGCCAATCGTACAATGCGCCAGCAAAGGTTGACATCTTCCCATAACTGTGCCACCAGCATATCGCAGACTTCATGAGAGCATATGCGAGTGGTCAACTTGTTCTCTAGTATTGTCATCTGTCCCACGAGCTGATCAACACGCCTCACCGCCCGGTCAACATCTTCTCTCCACCGAAGGTTCTCCTCTTTCGGTCATTCATTCTCCTCTTCCAGGCTCGATAGCACAGCTTCTCTCGGTAGAGCGTTCTCCTCCTCTAGTCAGACATTCTCCTCTTCTAGACTAGACAACACATATTGGAGAGCAGCTGTGCAATCCTGGTGCTTTGCTTTCAGCAACTCCACCTCCTCCTCGAACTAGGCGATCTCCTTATCCTGGTTAGAGATCACCAGGTCCCACAAGTGTAGTCCCTTGGTTATTGCACTTGCAATTTTATCCTCCTGCAAAAATGTTAAGTATCAGCAGTGAAGAGAAAAAGGAGAACGAAAGTTACGAAGGTTTACCTGCTAGACTTTGCGCACAGGCCTCTCTGGTTGGCTCCGTGACCTTAAGGTTGGCGGCAGAGGACTAGAGATAGAAATCTTTTGGATAGGCTCACCAGTGGCCTCCACCGGAGACTCCACTGGCTACTCCTTTGTAAGGTCCACTACCTCAACAGGCTCTCTAGCGGCAGACTCCTCCGGCATTTCCACAGTGATGCCCACTGCCTCTACAGGCTCTCTGGCGGTAGGCTCTACCGTCAGCTCAACACTGACGCCAATCACCAATTGGGGCTCTCCAACGGTTGGCACCTCAGGTGTCTTGTGAGACTCAGCAGCAGTAGGCTCCACAGATAATCCAGCAACTTGTACGATAGGAAGCTCTACAAACGCCTCAAGGAGCTCTCTAGCAGGTGTCTCCTCAGGAAACTCAGCCGTCTATTCGACTGAGGGCTCCGTAGGTGGTTTTGATGGAACAGCCAGGTGCTCCAGTTGTGGCAGAGCAAGAATGGCGCTACTCATAGCAGAGTGCATCCTAGCCTTATGTGCCTCAACGGCAACCTCAACTCCACCTACATCGGAGCTGTCCTCGACTCCAGTGAACTAGCCAACCAAACATTCTCCAGCTCAATGGAGGAAGAAGAAGAACACATCACTATCTCTGTCTTCTTCTGCCTTGAACTTTTGTGAGACTCCTCACTGGGTGGCATCCCAGCAGACCCGATTGTAATGGCGCCCGCCTTTCTCTTTTGGGGAGGAACCTTCATCTTCTGCTCTGGGGAAGGAGGTCTCCATCGTGCCCTCTTGGCCTCCGCACAGGAGACCAAGTGGTCTCTCTAGAACTCGGTGAGATTTTCCTTCCCTAACTTGAAAAGTGGCTCCATGATCTCAATCTTCATGCCAGTAGGCATCCCGATATAAACATTGGGCACCCTGCCCCAGTCCCTAGCCGAGGGCCAGGACTCATTTACGTGAACGCAGAAAAACCGATTCTTTCAGTTTTTTTGTTCTTTCAATTTTTCAGAGAATCGTATCTGGCAGTGTTTATCTAAAGTCCTCATGGAGCCAATAAGATCCACTCTATTCCATGGTTAAACTTAAATATCACTCTGACCACCTCCACTATCAGCTGCTTCGTATGGTGGCGGAGAAAAATATAGAGTGTGCACAGGTATAGCACAGTATTGGCATGAAACTGTGCGATAGGAACCTGAAGGACGGTCAGGATCTCATGCAACTTGTCAGGGACTAGAAGACAAAACCACTCCTCTAGTGGGGCTCAGGAGGGGAGCATGCCCGATCCTCCTTGCTAGGGACTCTGAAGACGATCTCTTTTGGGATGTTATACTTGACGTGCAACTCCTTCACGTCACTGGCTTTGAGAATGGAAGCAATTTGGGTAACAAAGGAAGCCATGAAAATGGGAGAAGGAAGATGACAGAACACTTAGAAATTTTCAGCAATGAAAGTTGAAGGAAAGCGTGGGAAGTTTGAATAGTAACAGATAGACCATTAAAGGAATATGAATGATGGAGAAGGAGAACTGTCTCATAAATGTGCGCCCATCATTGTTGACATGTGTCGGTTCCTGAACGGGCACAGTTAAATCAGATCCTCTGGAACATTAATTCCGGGATAGTAAATTCACTACATGCAGATACATGGTCACCTTTTCGACAGACAGTTCGGCGGCATGATGGCGCGTCATTTCAATTTCCTTCTTCAGTCCTATGGATTTTGGCCAAGATGGTCAACAAACCCGGTCAATATTTTCTTCCTCCGTTCTCCGGATTCTAGTCTAGACAATTAACAAATCCGGTTAACATTTTCCTTGCTAATTCTCCAGATTCTGGCCTAAATGGTCAATGAATCCGGTCAACGCTTCCTTCACCAGTACTCCGGATTCTGGCCTAGACGGTCAACAAATATGATCAACACTTCCTTCACCAGTTCTCCAATTTCTGGCCTAGATGGTCAACGACTCTGGTCAACGATCTTCTCATCCAGTTCTCCAAACCTTAACTTTATGATCAACAACTGCTAGCAACACGATCAATAGATCAAGAGTCATTGCTAGCCTCCACACCAGGTCACCACAGTTATATGATCCATCCACTCGTGTCCTATCTTAAGCATGCTGGAAGTTGGAGTCCCAAACCACTAGTATGGGGGCCAGTGATGGGTGCGCCAGTAATAGGCTAGCCCAACAAAGAAGAATAGCCCAAATCTACAACGGTCCAATTTATGCCTGGACAGTCAATACCAGCCGTTAACCGGACAAAAGGCTATGATCCAAGAGCAGGACGGATAACTAGCTCTTAAGACGGTAAATGATTCCATTAACCGAAAGCAAGACCAATTGATCGTCTGAAGACCAGGCTACCAGTTGGCCAAGCCCAATTTAGCCCACACGCCCGTCCTCGACCAGCAACGGTCTTCTTCCCTGATTTCGCGCTCTCCATGTAAGATAATCTCCATTATAACTGCTACATCCAAGATCGACACGCATCCCTAAAGAAAAGCGCCAGAATCCTCCTCATATCTGTAGTAAACCCTAACGGTTAAAGAACATAGAAAAAAGACAATTAATCTAAGTGACCGTTACTGTCATTAAAGCTCCACGCCAGAAAAGACAACAATTCTAGCAAAGTGCGGAAATCAAGCCATTCTGTCCAAGAAAGGCAGCCCAGCATAACAACTATAAAAGGCCATGAAGTTTTCAGTTCAGGGTACGCTTTCATTTACAGGCAAAAGCTTTCTGTAGCAAAGCTCTCACACTCTTATTTTGCCAACAAAACCTCTCTACTGTAAAAGCTCTAATGCTTTCTGGATTCAGACTCACACACTCTGTCTTTGCCACTATGTTTTCTCAGCAAATACAGTGTTTAGAGCCAACGCTCCTCACGAACCACCCAAGCCTCTCTCAACGAGAGCATTCTTCCCCCACAAACACTCTCTGCTTTCCCATTGCATCCTTTACTTTCACCTTCTTAATTCAAATAGTGTTTGCTAACTTGAGTATCGAAATATTTTCAGTGAAATAACCTCCCACCATCAACTGACCACTTTGTTTGAGTTGTGGTGTGCAAGATCTAGATTCAATGGACGGAGTCGGACTCAAACAATCGATTTGACTCAAATTTATTCAAAATTTGGATTCAGAATGCA
>JAODPA010065885.1:0-10988 GCA_025585075.1 Nepenthes mirabilis | reverse complement strand
TTCGATAATGATAGAAATTAAAGCATAAAAAATTAAAGTATAAAAATATAAAATCAGAAAAGTAGCAATGGCTTAATCATCCAATAATCAAAAAATAAAAAGATAGTAAATAAAATACGAGAACTAAATGACAAAAATTTAAACTTGTAATATCGACGGTCGCTCAACTACCCAATATTCAAAAAATAAAAGTGGTATGTCTTGAATTCAAATTTCGAACAAATTCGGGTCAAATTATCTGTCTGAGTTTAGTTTCGTCCATTGAGTCTAGATCCTACACACTACAACTATGAACGAGATGTCAGGTGACGACGAAATATTGTCCCATCGAAAGTACTCTTATGCTCAAGTAGTAAGCAGCCTTCAAAAGTAGAAGGTGGATGCAAAGATGATGCAATATGAATGCATTGAGTGTTTGTGAGAGTGGAATTGCTCTCGTAGATGGAAATGTTTTGGTTGCTCGTGAGGAGTAAGATCTCTCAGTAATGAGCTTGTTGGGAACTAGTAGCAAAGAAAGAGAGAGCGTCGGAATGCTCGAGTTTCCAAGAGCGTGAGAACTTTGCAAGGGAAGGCTTTTTGCAGGCAAGTGGAAGCCTGAGAGCTTTGCACTTGGTTGAGGGCTTTTGTGCGTGGAGAAGGCGATGCCATTGAAGGGAGCTTCCATGGCCTTTTATAGCCATGGCCCTAGGCAGCCTTCCTTGCACAGAGGGGCTTGATACTCGCGCTCTACTGGAGATTGTTATCTTTTCTGTCATGGGAGCTTTTATGGATGTAATGGTTGATGGGCTAATTCCTTTCCTTCTGCATTCTATAACGGCTAGGGTTTCTAGTAGATAGGGAGCGAATTCTGGTGCCTTCCTTCAAGGACACATCTTGATTTTGGAGGTGACCGTTACAATGGAGCTTGCTTTTTTTAAAGAGTACAAAATCAGGAGAGAAGACCGTTGTGACTTGAGGACGGATACGTGGACCAATCTGGGCTTGGGCTGCGTGAGTGCTGGCCCTCAGCCGGTCTACTGGCCACGCAATCGTTGACCATCTTGGGCCCAAATGGGCCGTCCTACTCTTGGGCTTTTGCTACTTACTAGCCTTTCATCTGGTCAACGTCAACGTTGACCATCTAGGCATAAAACGGGTCGCAGAGGATTTGGGCCATTTTCTCCTTCGTGGGCCAGCCCCCCGTTACTAACGTACCTATCACTAGCCCCCTATACTGGTAGTTTAAAACTTTGACCTCCAGCATGTTCACGATGGGACACGCCTGGCTGGCCAACTTACCCGTGACAACTTGCAATGACTCTTGGTTTATTGATCGAGTTGCTTGCAGCTGTTGACTGTGAAGTCAAGATTCGGAGAGCAAAACTGTAGGAAGTATTGACCAGATTTGTTGAATGTTCCAGGCAGATTCGGAGAACTGACTGAAAAGATCATTGATCGGATTCGTTGACCGTTTAGGCAAGAATTCAGAGAACTGGTTGGAATGAGCGTTGATCGGATTCGTTGACTGTTTAGGCAAGAATCCAGAGAACTGACTGGAAAGATCATTGGCCAAATTTATTGACCGTCTAGGCAAGAATCTAGAGAATTGGCTGGAAAGATCGTTGGCCGGATTCATTGACCATCTAGATAAGAAACTAGAGAACTGGCTGAAGGAAGTGTTGTCTAGATTCGTTAACTGGATTCGTTGACCATCCAGGCAAGAATCCGAAAAACTGGTGGGAGTTGAAATGACGTGCCATCATGACGCTAGACTGTTAGTCAAAAAGTTAGCCATGTGTCAACGTGTAGTAAATTTGGGATCCCGGTAATTAATATGCTAGGAGATATGATTCGACTGCATCCTCTTTGAAAATGACACGTGTCAGCAATGATGGGTACACCTTTTCGATGCATTGCCCTTCTCCAACGTTTTCGTGCCTTTATACTCAGTCCGCTCGTTTCAAATTTTCCTTCGCCATCCTTCTGAAAAAACTTCTAAGTGTTCATCTTCCTTCTGCCTCCATTTCCATAGCTCCTTCCATTGCCCAAATTGCCTCTAGGATTAAGTCCAATGAGGTGAGAGAGTTGTGCGTCGAGTACAACATTCCAAGATAGATTGTATTCCGGATGCCCGGTGAGTAGGAAAGGGTATGCTTCCCTCCCAAGGACTGCATCACTATCTACGAGGCCCACTTGAGGAGTGGGTTACGCCTCTGTGTGCCAGACGAGTTGCAGGCCATCTTCACTGCACTCCAAGTTCCCATCACACGGCTTCATGCTAATGCCGTGTGATATCTATTCTCACTATACATCTTCTTCCTCACCATTCACGGTTGCTGATGGTGGAAGCGATTAGGGTGATGTTCAAATTCACCTAGTGTTTGGATTGGATCTCCTTGTCTCCCCGAGAGCTCCACATTAGCGATGCCATCTACACTTCCCTGAAGAACTAGAAGGACCGATTTTTCTATGTGCACGTTGACAAGTCCTGGCCTTTGTCTAGAGATTAGGGTATGATTTTCAGTACTTTTATTAGGACAACCACAAAGAAGGAGACCGCTGCCGTGAAACCACTTCTGCGGCTGGTAAAGAGGATCACCTCTCTGAGTTCTGAAAAGATCACTTAGTTTTCTGTGAGGAAGCCAAGAGGGCTCGCTGGGGACCGCGTTCTTCGGTCCAGAAGATGAAGTCACCACCGTCGGCGGCCTCCTAGTGTAAGAGGAAGGCTGGCGTCATCACCATCGAGTCTGTCAGTGCACTTCCCATCGAGGATGCTACCAGCTGAGGCGTAAGAGGACACCTGCAATGCTACCAGTTGAGTCGGTTGCTGAGTTGCCTGCTGAGCCACCTGTGGTGCCGGACGAGCCAAGAACCGAAGAGCTTCTTGAGGCGGTTGACCTCATTACTGAGATGGCGGAGGACTTTGCGACTGAGGCCTCTGCGGAGCCTGCTCAAGAGGCTACTATTTCCAGTCTTCCGCTGCCAGGTCCAAGGCCGCGAAGTAGGCCTATGAGGAGGGAGCGCAAAGTTTAGTAGGTAATCTTTTGAAATTTTCCTTTGGTTTTCTTCTTTTGTTGCCATCACTTAGCATTTTTTGCTCTTTGTAGGAGGATAAAACAATGGGTGTAGTGAGAAAGGGATTGCGTCAGCGGGACCTGGTGATCTCAAATCGTGAGAAAGAGATCACCTGGTTCGAGGAGAAAGTAGACTTGCTCATGGCGGAGCACCATGAGGATAAAGATGCTCTTCTTTAGAGTTGTCAAATCTAAAAGAGGAAAATACTAGACTGAAAGAGGAAGCTGTCTGGGCAGTGAGGTACACTGACAAGCTCTTGGGATAGATAATATCATTGGAGAATGAGCTATCCACTCGTATACGTCCTTATGAGGTCTCTTAGATGCTGTGGGAGGGGTTATGGGAAGGCATCAATATCAGTCGACACATTGTATGGTTGGTGGATCCCAGTTTTCCCGTTGATGTCCTTAACCCAGCAAACTGCTTTCCCAACCGTCGCGAGAGCCTCATGGGCCAATCTCGGAGTGATCGGGGATTTCTCTCGCCTCCTCCTGGGAGTTCTACTTCTTAATAGACATTTAGTACACCTATATTTTTTGTATGTAATTATAAATGTACGGATGCAATTAATAAAACGGTCGTTTTAATGAAATGTTGTGTCTTTGCTTTAATTGCTGTCTTGCATTGGCCGGCCGATTGGTGTACTGTACATAAGTTGGCCATCCGTCTCACAGCATTGGAGACGTTTGTTGTGCTCTCTGATGGATTTAAGTCATCGAGAAGACATCAAGGTAAATCTTGATGCCGTATTAAGCTTATTTTATACTCGAGCGTGAGTTAAGGATTGGTGGCACTGCCCATGTGTGAACTTAGGCGGCCAGCTTTTGGACAGAGCATTTTGCTCCTGTTGACCGTCATTGACTGATCACGCTATCTCCTAGTGAAGGAGGTTGTCACATGTGCTGTTTAAGTCTCCTAAGATTTAGACCACGAACGGGCCACTTAGATGACTAAGGAAAAATTCAACCGCCTATGGGCTGCCTAGATGGTCAGGGTCTAATCAGAATAATTACGAGCCACTTGGATGACCAAGGTTCAATTTGACCGCTCATGAGCCACCTGGATGATTAGGGTTTAATTCGATTACTTATGTGCGACTTAGATGACCTAGTTTTAATTCGATCACTCATGGGCCGTTTGGATGACCAGGGTTTAGTTATTGACGGGTAAAGATCTGCCTGACTTAGAGGCAATTTAGGTCGTTCATTTGTGTAATCCTACAAACATGCATGCACATGGAACAGAAAAAAGAAAAGGAAGAAAAGTATGGCACAATGGGAAAAATAATTCTTCTTTTATTAATGATAACATATGTTACAAATGTGCACATGCAATATGGACGACCTACCTGGGTCTTCACTAGAAGTAGCGCTTGATGTGGATCACGTTCGACGTCCGTGGGACTAACTTGCCGTTCTGGGTTCGGTGTTTGTATGCTCTATTCTGCAGAACGGTTGAGACTAAAAATGTGCCTTTCCAATTCGGAAAAAGTTTGTTCCGATTGGTGGTTTTACCCGTAACCTCTATACTTCACAAGACCAAGTCTCCAATTTCAAATTATCGCGCTTTCACTTTGTTGTTGTAATAGCGGGCAACTTGTTGTTAGTAGGCTACTATTTACATCCTGGTTGTATCGCGAACTTCCTCCAACAAGTATAGATGTTCTCTGATTTTCTGGAAGTTACCTAGTAGGTCAAAGGCTTCAACCTTAAAACTTGGAAACCCGATCT
This sequence comes from Nepenthes mirabilis, assembly GCA_025585075.1. Taxonomy (NCBI): domain Eukaryota; kingdom Viridiplantae; phylum Streptophyta; class Magnoliopsida; order Caryophyllales; family Nepenthaceae; genus Nepenthes; species Nepenthes mirabilis. The sequence goes on along the minus strand of JAODPA010065885.1, from coordinate 6,204 downwards.
TAATCATAATTACTGCTTCAATCCCGTAGCAAAGGTTAAAAGGTGTCTCGCGAGTTAGTTCTTTTAGAGTCATCTAGTAAGATCATAGGATGGAGGATAGCTCGTCGACCCAAGAGTCCCCTGCATCCTCCAGCTTGGTCTTCAAACCATGGAGTAGCGTACGATTGATAACCTCCGCCTGTTCGTTTTCTTGTGAGTTTGCCATAGAAGTGTGGACCAATTGGATGTCTAGACTGGTATAATGCTTCGTGAAGTGCTTCCCTAATAATTGGGTTTCGTTGTTAGTCTCGATAAACTCGGGAACACCAAATCGGCTCACTATGCTTTGGCGGATGAATTCTAGGGCATTGTGCTCAATGATATTGGCCAGTGGGGCGATTTCAACCCATTTGGTGAAGTAGTCAATACTCGCGATAATGAATTTCCTTTGCCCAATCACAATGGAAAATGGGCTGTGAATATCAAGCTCCCATTGCGCGAAAGGCCAATGAGCTTGGAGAGATCTCAGCTTCACGGGTGGTTGATGGTGAAAATTGCCGTGTAGTTGGCAATTCTCACACTTCTTTACGGATTCAAGGGCGTTCTTCCTCATCGTCGGCTAGTAATATCGCTGGTGCATGACTTTGAACACTAAATTCTTGCCGCCAATATGTGATCTGCATATCCCAAGGTGGATTTCGCTCAAGACGTAGTCGGTATCCTCAAGTGTAAGGCACCGAAGGTACGAAGTCGAGTAACCACAGTAGTATAGCCGTCTGTCGACGAAGATGTACCGGCCGATTATCTTCTTGATCTGTTTGGATTCGTCTGCATTATCTGGCAGTGATCTGTCCGCCAGACACCTCCAATAAGGCATCATCCAATTTTCAGTATCAGAGATTTACATTGTTTCATGTTCTTCAGTGTTGGGAGTGCTCAGGACTTTCCCCATGCCCCTTGAGTACCATTCTGGGTTTTCGGCCGCCACTGCTCTACCAAGTTGGTCGACCTTCCATTTCTCAGTTCTGGGGACATGGACCAAGTTCCGCTTGTCAAATCTCCAGATGGCGTCATTCATCTTAGCCAAGTATTTGTCCAAGAGAGGGTTGCACGCCTCAAAACTCCTGTTAATCTGGTTAACGACCAGCTCTGAGTCGCTGTAAATGGTCAACCACCTCGTTGAGCACTCTTTGGCTAGTTGTAGTCCGGCTAATAGGATTTTGTACTCGGCAACGTTGTTGGTGGCTGAAAAATTGAGTTTTAGGGAGTACTTCACTTTAAATCTGTTTGGGATCCTCAAGACTACTCCGGCACTGCTGCTTGAGTTCGTAGATGATCTATCTATGTTGAGAACCAATTCTGGCTCTTCCTCGTGTTGATCTGCGTCCTCAATGGGTTGTTCATCGGAGATTGGGGTCGTGGTCTCAATAATGAAATCGGCCAGAGTCTACCCATTGATGGCTGGCCTAGGTTAAAATTCAATGTTGAACTCTTCCAACTCAATGGCCTACTTAACCAGCCACCTAAAAATGTCAGATTTCTGGAGAATATTCTTCAGTGGCTGGTCAGACAGAAAGACCACGCGATGAGCTTGGAAATAAAGTCTCAGCTTCTGGGCGGAGAAGACGAGTGGAAAAGCAAGCTTCTTAGCGTGTGGATAGTGTGTCTCTACACTGGTCAACATCTTGCTTGCATAATAGACTGGCCATAGGGAGTCGGAGTCCTAGCGTATGAGGACAAAGCTAAGAGCTACCTTTAATACTACCAGGTAGAGGTATAGTTTTTTTCCGTCCTTGGGTGACGTTAGTAACGATGGACTAGCCAAGTACTATTTTAACTCATCGAAAGCTGTCTGGCACTCCGTAGTCCATTGGAATCCATTCACTTTAGTCTCCCTTAGAACCTTAAAGAAAGGCTGATACTTGTCCCTTGACTTTGCCAAGAAGTAAGATAGTGCTGCCAGTCTTCCTGTTAGCTTTTGGATATATTTGATGTTCCACGGCGGAGACATGTCCATGAGAGCCTTAATCTTCTATGGGTTTGTTTCGATCCCTTGTTGAGAGATGATGAAACCCAAGAATTTTTCTGAGAGCACTCCGAAGATGTACTTTAAAGGATTTAACTTCATTTGGTGCGTGCGGAGCACCTCAAAGGATTCAGCCAAATCATGAAAATGATCGTTGGTGGTCCTGCTCTTAACGTGCATATTGTTGATGTATACCTCCATATTGTGGCTGATTTGCTTCTTGAACATCTTGTTCATGAATCTCTGATAGGTGGCACCCGCATTCTTCAGACTTAAAGGTATGACCCTATAGAAGTAGGTACCTTGGTCTATCATGAACGAGGAGTGATCCTCATCCTCTGAGCTCATCCAGATCTAGTTGTAGCCCAGCTACCTATCCATGAAGCTCAGTAGTTCGTATTCAGAAGTCGAGTCTATCAACAGGTCGATTATGGGTAAAAGGAAGTTGTCTTTTGGGCAGGTTTTTGTTGACGTCGGTAAAATCGACGCACATTTGCCATTTCCAGTTACTTTTCTTTACCATGATGATGTTGGAGAGCCAATCCGGGTATTGGACTTTTCTGATGAAGCCAGCGTCTAGCAACTTTTTTACCTCCTCTCGGATGGCGATGAGTTTCTCCATGGAGTGGTTCCTCCACTTCTACTCGATGGGTTTGAGGCCGGGATAGAGGCCCAGCTTATGGACCATTACTTCAGTTGGAATCTCTAGTATGTTAGTGGGAGTCCACGCGAAGATATCAACATTCTGTCTTAAGAATGCTATAAGCTCGTCACGCAATGTCCCGGTGAGTGAGCCCTAATCCGTGCCCACTTCTTCGGGTCTCCCAGATTCAGTGGCACTAGTTCGCTTGCCTCACCAGATTGCGCCTACTGTAAGGTTGCTTCATTTCGATAGTTTAGTTCTCCTACTATCCTTGCGTTGCCGCCTTGAGCAATTTGGAACATGTAACATGTCCTCCAAATGACTTGGTCATCCAGCACTTCACCGATACCGCATGCTGTTGGAAACTTCATCTTGAGATGCAGTATTGAGGTGATGGCTTTGAACACTGCTAGGCGTGGCTGGTCAAGAATAGCGTTGCATACGGAGGGTAGGTCAACCCCCAAGAAGGTGAGTGTATGACTCACCGTTCTTGGGCACGTACCCAGGGTGACCTCCAACTGAATCGTTTCTTGGACGGCTACTAGTTCATTGTCAAGGCCATAGAGTGAGCCTTTGACAGATTTCAATTGACTCTTTTTAGACCAAGCTTAAAAAATGTATCAAGATAAAGCAAATCTTTTAAACTTTCATTTTCGATAAGAACTTGTTTCAATTGGTAGTCAATGATACCGTTCGAAACGAGTGCAGACACAATAAGGGGATCAGCATGGGGGGAGATTACATGATCCATGTCATTATCACTAAAGCTAATAATGTTCTCTTCCACTCGTTGCTTTTTCCACCCAGCTTACTACTCCTTGCGATTTGTTGGAGTCTTGGCCGGCCGAGTTGTGATCATATTGATCACTTTGACCATAACTCAGTTCCATGGCTGGGATAGCTCTAGTCCTTCCCCGCCTGAGGTGGCAGAGCTCTGCACAGGGTTCCTGATGAAATTGGTGAGGTGACTCCTCCGGATGGTTCATCGATCTCCCATTGGAGCGTCTTGCAGTCTTTTGTAGAGTGTCCGGGAGATCGATAGAAATCATAATACTTAGCTGAATTTCCTCCCTCCGCTTTCTTAAGTGGTTTGGGCCACTTAAGGAACTTCTCCCCATGGATCTGCATGAGGACATTGGAACACATGTCATTAGGGGTGTAAGGTTAATCGGCCAGTATTCCCTTTGCCCTGGTGCTTCGGTCCTATGCTACTTTCGATGGGAGTGATCTCCACCACCGTATTTCCTCTTTCCCTCTGCTGGGAGAGAGCGAGGCTGGTTGGTCCTATTAGAACGCTTTGCCTCATTAGCTTCTTCGTTGACTGCGTAGGCACTGGTGATTAATTCTGCTTCCTAGAAGGTTTGCGGATTCTTGTGCGGTAGGTACCTAAAGAAGTCCCCGTGCATCAACGTGGAGATGAAACTCCCTGCCTCTACTTGATATAGAAGAGATGCCATTGTTGCTTCTCTTCCCGACGGTTGGAAGCGTACTGTGTCAAAAAGAGATTAGTGAGCTCTTAAAAGCTCTGGATCGAGTCTGACGAGAGGCAGTGGAATCAGATGCGGATATCTCCCTTCAGGGTGAGAGAGAAGCAACGGGACATCGCTACGTTCTCCAAGCCCTGGAGACTTAGATGGGTGTGAAAGTGATCTACGGGATTAGCGCTCCTATCGTATGAGTCCAGAGTTTGCATCTTGAACTTTGTCGGCTAAGGACGGTTCAAGATCTCAGCCGTAAAGGGAGATCTGTCCAGATCTACAGCATGTTCGTCATCTTTGAACACGCGGTTGTAGATCTTCTCAACCCTTGCCTCTACTCGGGAGGCGTTGCCCGATCTTTTAGAGTTGAGGTAGATTCTCAACTCCATCGTTTCTTTAGTATGGTGTGTAGCCGGCCGGTTACTACCACAAGTGGATCTGACGATCCTGGAGGCTCCCTCCTGAGCCTGAGGTCTGGGCTCTGCCCAAGTGTTTTGAGAATTTCTCCGTTCTGGGCTCTCATCTAGAGTCCTGTGGCCTAAACGTCCCTCAAGCCTTAGATGGCTTTCGGCGTTGGAGGCTTTCGGAGCTTGAGTGTTGCTCGGCATTGTGGTCTTATTGGCCAGCTTCTTCTTCTGGCCTCCCCTCCTAGAGGTCGAGACAGGAACTGCAGAGGGTGGAGCCCCCTGCTCCGTCTTTTCTTGGTGGGCGCAGAGTATCTAGAACATTTGGTTCATGTTGCTCATTTGCTCCACCAGGTTTTGGAAGAATGGTGCGAGCACCCCGTTGATCAGGCTAACAGCGGAGCGGTCTTAGTTGGGTGAGACCGTGTTTCTAGTGGGATTGCTAGCTTATGCCCCGATGTTCACCATTCTATCTGATGGTACTAACTTGGAAAATGAGATCGAAAGTGGTTGTGGAGAAAAGTGGTAGGCTTTTTGTAAGCTTCCTACAGATGGTACCAATAATAAGTTTTGGATCCATGTTTCAAATAGATTGGGTCAAGTTGTCCGTTTGAATCCGATTTCATCCACTGAGTTTGGATCCTGCTTACCACAATTACGAATGAGAGGTCAGGTGGCGGTGGGATATTATCCCACCAAAAACGCTTCGATACTCAAGTCAATAAGCAGTTTTCAAAAGTAGTTGGATGCAAAGATGATGCAGTATGAATGCGAAGAGTGTTTGTGGGAGTGAGATTGTTCTCGTAGATGGAGAGACTTTGGTTACTCATGAGGAGTAAGATCTCTAAGTACTGAGTTCGCTGGGAACTAGTAGCAGAGAGAGAGAGAGCGCTGGAATGCTCGAGTTTTTGAGAGCGTAAGAGCTTTGCAAGAGAAGGCTTTTTGCATGTAAGTGGAAGCGTGTGAGCTTTGCACTTGCTTAAGGGCTTTTGTGCGTGGAGAAGGTGATGCTGTTGAAGGGAGCTTCCATGGCCTTTTATAGCCACGGCCCTAGACAGCCTTCCTTGCGCAGAGGGGTTTGATGCCCACGCTCTGCTGGAGATTGTTACCTTTTCTAGCGTTGGCACTTTTATGGTTGTAACGGTCGATGGGTTGATTCCCTTCCTTTTACATTCTGTAACCACCAGAGTTTTCAACAGACAGAGAGCGGATTCTAGTGCCTTCTTTTAGGGATGCGTCTTGATTCTAGAGGTGAACATTATAATGAAGCTTGTATTCTTTGGAGAGCGCGACATCAGGGGAGAAGACCGTTATGGCTTGAGGACGGACACGTGGACCAATTTGGGTTTGGGTCGCGTGAGTCCTGGCTCTCAACCAGTCTATTGGCCACACTTCCGATCAATGGAATCGTTGACCATCCTGGGCCCAAATCGGCCGTCCTGTTCTTAGGCTTTTGCTGTTTACTAGCCTTTCGTCCAATTAACGTTAGCGTTGACCGTCTAGGCGTAAATGGGACACAGAGGATTTGGGTTGTTTCTTCATTCGTAGGCCAACTCATTATTGGCGTACCCATAAAAATGAATAGTAAATACTGTGCGATAACTAAATAATAGAAATTTAAAATTATAAGAGTAGTGGTGACTCATCTATTCAATATTTAAAAAATAAAAAGAT
>JAODPA010065874.1:0-10989 GCA_025585075.1 Nepenthes mirabilis | reverse complement strand
ATTTATTAAAACAAATAATTAAAATTGAGATTGGAGCCCCTCGAACAACGTCGACAGAGCTTTTCGCTCCTCGACCTTTGATGTCTCTTGCACGTTTCAATCGGCAGTCCCCTCGACGAGCGTCGCAGGCCCTGATGGCCAAGCGGAAAATTTCTTCAGTCATCCACCGATCTCTCTCTTCTTTCCACTGGAGATCTTTACGCCTCTTCTCGACCCTCCCTTGGCACTTCCCACCACCACAAACATCGCCATTTCGTCACCGCGAGGACGACCCTCTCCTCCAAACAATTTCCCAAGCAATCAAAAACTCACATTCCAAACCCATGGGTTCCTCTCTCAAACGTTTTGTTCTATCCATTAAACCCCACCATATCGACGACCTCATCAATATCAATCCCCTCTCTCTCCCTCCACTCTCTATCCTCAATTTCTTCAAGTGGGTCTCCTCTCTGCCCGGATTTCGCCTCACCATTCACTCCTATTGCATCATGGCCCATTTCCTTTCCACCCACCAGCTCTTCGCTGAAGCCGAATCGCTCCTTCGCTTCGTCGTCTTTCGTAAAGGTAAGGACTCTGCTTCTTCAGTCTTTAATGCTGCTCTTGAATGCAAAGGCGCCCATCATTCCAATTTTGTCTATAATGCTCTAATGACTGCTTATTTAGAATCTGGGTTTGTTTCTGATTCGATTCAGTGCTTTAGGTTGATCAGAAAACACAGAATTCCGTTGCCATTCCGACCATGTGCCCGCCTCTTAGATCTTTTGATCAAATCCAAGTCGGTTGAAATGGCGTTGGGGTTTTATAAGGAGGTTTTATGTTGTGGGTATCCCCCGAATGTGTGTAATTTCAACATTTTGATGCATAGATTTTGTAAAGATGGCAGAGTTAAGGATGCCCAGCTGGTGTTCGACGAAATTCCAAAGCAAGGTTTGCGGCCAACAGCTGTAAGTTTCAATACTTTGATTAGTGGATATTGCAAATTGGGTGATCTAGGGGAAGGTTTTAGGTTGAAAGAGGCTATGGAGAGTGAAAAGATCCTGCCTGATACTTTTACTTACAGTGTTTTGATTGATGGGTTGTGTAAGAAAAGTAGGTTGAATGATGCCAATCGGTTGTTCAATGAAATGGCACAAAGAGGGTTCGTCCCGAATGATGTCACATTCACTACTTTGCTAAATGGGCTCTGTAAAAATGGGAGGGTTGATTTGTGCTTGGAACTTTATGCACATATGCTGCGGAAGGGTGTCAAACCTGATTTAGTCACTTATAACACTCTACTATATGGTCTCTGCAAAGATGGGGACCTGAGAAAAGCAAGGAAGGTCGTGGATGAGATAACTAATAAGGGTTTGAAGCCTGACAAGATTACTTACACTACACTTCTTGATGGAAGCTGCAAGGAAGGTGATTTAGAAATGGCCTTTGATATTAAAAAGAAAATGATTGAAGAGGGGATTGGGCTTGATAATGTAGCTTTCACTGCCCTTATTTCTGGCCTGTGTCGGGAAGAACGCATCAACGATGCAGAGAGAACTTTGAGGGAGATGCTGAAAGCTGGTCTGAAACCAGATGATGCAACATATACTATGGTTATGGATGGGTTTTGTAAGAACGGTGATGTTAAGATGGGCTTTAAGTTGCTTAAAGAGATGCAGAATGACGGCCACGTGCCCTGCATTGTGACCTATAATGTGCTGATGAATGGTCTATGCAAGCAAGGGCAGATGAAGAATGCTAATACGCTCTTAGATGCAATGCTTAACTTAGGCGTGGTTCCTGATGACATTACATACAACATTTTGTTGGAAGGGCATTGCAAGCATGGAAACCCGGAGGATCTTGATGAATTGCGCAGCGCAAAAGGGCTTGTTCAGGATTATGCTTCTTATACTTCATTAATCAGTGAGCTTGGCAAAGCTTCCAAAGATCATAAACAGACCTGATGGTCAAGTGCTAGAGTGTTCTGCTCAGAGTCTTTTGATGGGACTTTTGAACGGAGTTCAAACTGATTTGATCTGCCAAACTCATCTTTGATTTCAAAGAATATCTCTGTCTCTGGCTTACAAGTTTGCTATTAAGGCTTGCATTAGTTCATGTGCTTTATATTGGGCAATGAGTTAAGTCATTTGAGAGGAAGAAATTGAAATGAAAATGGCCTGTCTGCCATTGACGAACTACAACTACTTGCCTGGGAAGTGCAAGAACAATATCTTCTACTGGCTGAAAGATTTTGACAAAATATAGAGTAGGAATGAAGAATCATATGTTCGATGAGTCAAACTTTGACGGTGCATAATTTTCATGATGGGATTATCGGGGACAATAAAAACCAACTCTGAGCACTTTCTCAAGTTGAATATACTTGCTTCTTAGCCAGTCCTGCTTGTTTCTGAATCACAACACAAGTCATAGCAGCACATTGCCTAACCTTGGCTGTACACTGTGATCTCACCTACAAGTGATTGAGAATCATCTAAAATTTATGGAGCAGCTACTTGCTTAAGTTGTGAAGGGAGTATTACTCCATACAGATTGCTATCTATATGATTGACTCATTTGCAAGCATGAATGTGCGATGTTGCTGCTGTTTCATTTGACAGCCAACCCCATTTACAGATTGCTAATCTATATGGTCAACCCATTTGCAAGCACGAATGAATGAGGTTGCCGCTGTTTCAGTTGACATCCAACCCCATTTTGTCGGCGATTTTTCAGAAATAGTCTCTGTTTAGTGACTTCGAAACTTGCTACCCCGGCAAAAAGGCTGATGAAACAGCGGAGGCTTCATGGACAACAGAGAGTTCTAGTCACTCTCTTACCATGGCATGCTGGTTGAAACCTACTGCTGCAGCGGAGCAATGGTATGTTAGCCGTGGCAAACAAATTACAGCAGCAAATGTGATCTTTAGCCATGGTTTCTACGAGAAGGTGGAATTCTTACTTCGGTGTATAAGAAACGATGTAAGCTAAACGTGCAATCAATGGGTTTAAGTTGTGTTTTGTCTTACTACAACAGGAATTGAGGACCAAGAACATCACATTTCTCATGTTATAATTATGTCTTTATTAGTAAAATGATTCAAGGCAGGAATTTTTTTTTCCGCTTTATTTTCATCTCATTTATCCTGCAACTTATTCTACTGAACATAGTGTGCTCTTGTCACGCCAATAATATATATTTTTTTAAGTAGGACCAATCATCTGCTGTTAATCAAATAAATTATTTGATGAATTTATTTAATATACTTGTTTATAATAAATTAAATAATTGAATTTAATTTTTAGTTATTGGGTTGATGGGTCCGATACCTCGTGGGCTAACCCAGAATCTAACCTATAAAAGAAAAGCGTCCGAGAAGCTGTAGCCCAGCTGAGGCTCTAGGAAGCCCAAGGTCCAAAGCTGGCCGCAGAAGGCCTATGACAGCACAACCCTGAGTGACATAGCAATACACAGGCTGCTATAAACGGCATTGGGACAGGCCCACGGACGTTGCATTGCCCATTTCAGCCCCGCCAACTAATCTCAGAGGTCCCTATTGCCAAGTGATCCCAAGCATTTGCAGAAGCATGAATCGTGGCAACAACTGCTAGCACGTCGCCCTCTGGGCATTAGCATTGCCAGCACCCCAATGGCAAAACCTGATGGCACCTCCCTCAAAAATGCTAGGTCACATCACCTTTGGCTCAAAGACCTAGGCACGCAATACCCGTAGAACCACACTCTCATCTAATATAGTTGTCCCTGTCTCTTCAAGTGAAGAGGGGGCTCAATAGAGACAAACTCATGGGAAAAGGGGAAGAACTCTAGAGAATAAACTCATGGGAAAAGGGGAAGAACTCCAGAGACTAAGGGGAGAAGAAAGCATCTCTCTTTCAGGACTGGTCCCTAGGGATCCTCCTCTTGAAGGCTCTTTGAAGATTTGGTGACTCATACACCATTCAAGTGACCGATCTCGACACCAGAAAGCCAAATGACCATACAATGGATCTCTCTTTCTTAGGCATACCCAAACTATTGCATTCTTCCCTTTTAAGCCACCTACTCACTTAGGTGCATCTCGAAGCCGCTTTCCAGTCGAGCGCACTCCATCTCTCAAAATCGCTATTCAGTTGAGCACACTTCACTCTCTAAGTCGTTCCCGAGTTAAGCACACTCACCGGAGCACATTCCTCTATCTCTCAAAATTGCTTTCCAATCGAGCGCACTTCTCTCTCTAAGTCGCTCCCTAATTGAGTGCATCTCTCTCTCTAAGCCGTTCTTGAGTTGAGCACGCTCATTGGAGCATAGCTCTCCATCTCTCAAAATTGCTCCTCAATCGAGCGCATCTCTTTCGCTAATCCGCTCCCCAATTGGGCACACCTTATAGAATATAACCCTTCATCTCTCGAAGTTGCTCCAAAGTTGAGCGCACTCATTAGAGTACGACCCTTCATCTCTCAAAACTGCTCTCTAATCGAGTGCATCTCTCTAAACTATTCCCCAATCGGGTGCAATCGACGAAGCATAGTCTTTCAGCCTTCGAAGCTACACCCAAGCTGGACACACTTCCTCTCTAAGTTGTTTCTAGTCAGGCGTACTTCATTCTCCAAGCCGCTTACTTATTGAGCGCATTATTAGAGCAAAGTTCTTTAACAAATACTCAATCCTTTCGTACATGCATATGCGAATTACTTTACATTTCTCCTATTTTTCTATCCAGTTAAGAAATATTTCTAACTTGACGTTAGAGGATAAATTGGGGAGTAAGTTTCGTCATTCTCTGATTTATTATTTGTTAGTTGTGGTGCGCAAGATCTTGATTCGAAATAATGAAGATCAAACCCGCTTCAGTTCATCCTATCGAGCGAGATCAAGCGACTTTCTAATTTGTTCGATAATTTAGATCTAGATACTTATCATTGGTTTATAATTATTGAAAGTCATAAATATTCTTATGGAAGACATACTAGTACATTTGCCTAGAAATGATGTAGGTGGCTAAAGAATAAGGAACTGAAGACAAAGAAAGATGATAAAAAAGAACAGTAAGCACCGATTGAAATGATGAGAGTTTCGTTCTCTCAGTGCCTAGTTTTTTTCTTTTGCTTTCGCTTACCATACTGTCTGCTTTAAGTAAGGAAAAAAAATGAATATTTCTTTACAATAAATCAAATAACAACTATAACTAATTATTAACAAACTTTACAAATTACCTGTAAAAAGAATAAAGGAATAAATGACTGTTAAAAAATATTGTTTAACTGTTATGATGTATATTTCAATATCTCTCCATGAGATAGAGGGTAGAGATTGATTATGCCCATCTTGGATAAATGTAAATTGAATAGATGTGATGATAAAATTTTTATAAAAATATCTACTAGTTGATTATAAGTGGTGAAATGAGCTATGCAAATGCTTTTTGAATCTTGTCTTGGATTAAATAACAATTTAACTCAATGTATTTAGTAAGTTTATAAAATATTGAATTTGCTGCAATTTAGGTGGTGGTTTAGTTGTCACAAAAAGAGAATTTATATGAGGGTGTAAAATTTATAAGTTAATTTACAACTAGTTGTAGCCATTGATTGATTTTTTTATTTTTTCTAAAGAACGAGATACCACTAATTATTTCTTAAATTTTCAGTAAATGAGTCTCACAAAATACAATATCCTGTAATAAATCTTTGGTTATTTGGATATAGGGTCTAATCAAAATTACAGAAAGTTTTAAACTGTATTTTAGAAGCATGAGGCCTAATATTCCTTGTCCTAGATTTGTCTTAAGGTACACAAGATTTGATGAGCCATAGCTATGTGATAAGAAATTGGCCGATTTATAAATTGGTTAAGAGTTTGTAATGTATAGTATATATCTGACTATGCTATAATTAAATAGAGAAGTCCTTCAACTAACCTTCTATATACATTTAGATCTTGCAAAATGGGACCCATTTTATTGCTTAGTCTTAAGTTTTATCTGTTGAAAACTTAAGATGCTTGGAGTTAAGAGTTACAGAGTCGGCTAAAATATAAAGTGTGTATTTTCTTTGACAAATATGTATATATTTAGAAGATCTTGCCACTTCAATTCTAAAGAAATATTTCAAAATGCCAAAATCCTTGATCTTAAATATGTGATTGAGAGACTCTTTGATAGAGGCAACCAATTCTAAACAATTACTTACTACAATAATATTATCCACATATATAAAAAAAACTGTGAAGGACTTGCCATCTTCTTGGTAAATGATTGTAATTAGTCTTGGATTGTATGAAGTTAAAAATAATAAGAGATAGGAGAGAATTTTTAATATCATTTTTTAGAAACTTATTTGAAACTGTAGATACTCTTCAAAGGTTTATACACCTGATAAGGATTTCCTTTAATGTGTCATGGTGGTTTTTGTATATAAATCTCCTTATCCAAATTTTCATATAAAAAGGCATTGTTGACGTTAATTTGATATAAATTTTATCCTTCAATAGTTAAAATAGTTGAAAGACACGGTACAATCAAAAATTTAACAACGTTAGAAAAGTCACGATAATTTATATCTTCTTACTATGTGTTTTCGTTAGCCACCAATCTAGCATTATATCTTTTAATACTCTCAATACTTGTATATTTTAATTTATAAATATATCAATATTCAATAACTTTCTTCCCAGAAGGCAAATTAGTGATGACCCCTATTGTATTGAGTTCTAAAGCTTTCAATTTAGTTTTCATGGCCTTACATCAATTAGGATTGCAATCGACTTGAGTATATATGTGTAGTTCATTATAAGTAGTGATAGAAGATTAAAAAGCCCGAAAATTAGGTGTTACTTTTTGACATGATATTGAGGCTATGAGAGGATGTGGTTTACTCGGAGAAAAGGTTTGAATCCTATCCAATGAATGGGTTAGTGAAATGTGAGCTACCAGATAACAATGAAAATCTAGCAAGTGTTGAGGAGCCCTTTTTAGTTCTAGTGTTTTTACGAACATGTATGATATTAAGTGTTGTAGATTGAAGCTCTGTGATAGGGTTGGCTGCTTGTTCTTCAATGTGGTGTTCTCGCTGCATGATTTGGTGATCGGCAGAGTTTTCTGTTGGTGGGTCATGATTTCTTTCAACAATAATGAATTGTGTGTTCAATGGGTGGTCTAGGTATTTGTTCATGTGAAGCAAAGAGTTGTTGTTGGGGTTGAAGAAATGGATTCATAGAATTGTTATTTGTTACAATAGAGGAAGGTTCAAAAGCTTGCGCATAAGGAAGAGAATCAGTGTCAATTTTTTTTAAAAAGAAAAATATTCTTATGAAAGATAGTATCTTTAGAATAAAGAGTAACATTTTTATATAAATCAGAAGTTTATAGCCTTTAATCTCAAAATGATAGCCCCCAAAAATGCTTCTACTTCAAGAATCAAATTTTTATCGTCCATGAGAAATAGTAGAGGAAAAACTTAAACAATAAAAAATTCTTAAATTTTTATAATTTGGTTTAATTCCAAAAGGAATTTCATAAGGAGTTATGTTTTTCAGTAAGGGGTTAGGAGTTCTGTTTATGATGTATGTGGCAGTAAGAATATAATTACTCTAAAACTTTAATGGAAGCCCAAATTGAAATCTAATGGCCCTGGTAATATTCAACAAATATTGATATTTTTGATCTAGAATACGATTTTATTGTGGTGTCTCCACACAACTTTGCTGATGAATGGTATCTCTTTTACTAAAGAAGTCTTCCATATAAAATTGTGATCAGTTATCACTTCTTAAGATTTTGATTTAAATATAAAATTGTGTTTTAATGAGGTTATAAAAGGCTTCCAAGTAGTATTTGGTGCTAGATTTCTATTTAAAAAGATATATCCATGTATTTTAGAGAAGTCATCAATGATAATTAAAAAATACTTGTAGCCATCATAAGATATTTTAGAGAGTTACTCCCATAGGTCACAAAAGATCATATCAAATATGGCATGCGATCATGGTTGCTAGATGAAAAGGGGAGACGGTGTTGTTTAGCTATTTGGCAAATGGAATAGAGATTATTATTAATAGAATGTAGCACTCATTTTATAAGAGAATCATTAATTAATTTCAACCTAGAGTTTGATACAGGACCAAGATTATAGTGGCAAGTTTCTAATGAAGATAAAATAGAATGAACAGCAGATTGTTTAAAAAACTTGGAAATTGAAAAAGCACTTTTTGTGCTAACGTGAACAATCAAGTTTCGACCCCAATAAAAGTATAGCGGAAGTAGTATATAATAAATATCTAATATACGTAAAGGAGATTTAGTACTAGATGGAAACGATGCTAACAATCATGCATAGAAAAAAATACGTAAGCAGAAATATAAAGACACGATTTTTGGTGATGAAGGAAAAACTCGATACCCACGGTAATCGAAAAAAATTCTCCAAGTTTCAACGGCCAGGGAAGCAATGCACTATGAAAATCAACTTACAGACCGGGTGGTAACGACGCGCTAACCTAACCGACTTACTCCCGTCTCGTAATCCCTACCAAAGAACTCCTTATATTTGCCCACGACAACGGAACCGGATATCTTCCGGTCTTCATGTAAATTTTCCGTCTTTGGCCACTTGAATTGCCGAACACGATCAGATCTTCTTCTTCACGAACCAACGTCTCCAACGAAGGTAGAATGCAATGTTTCAATGGTTAAAGTAAGGTGATGAGAAAACTTATTTGAACATGAAGATCAATCTTGTAACTTTAGGTTTTCTTAATAGGAGAAATATTAATGGAGTATGAGGAACTTTCTTCTCAAAGGAGGCACAGTAATAAACTCTCCAGAGTCTTTTTTCACTAGTTAGGGTTCCCAAAATATAAGCCCGGTATTTATAGAGGGCTCAAAAATGTCATTTAAAAATTTACCCGTTGCACCGGCGCTCGAGCTCAACTCGAGCGCGCGGCGGGCGCGCGGAGGGTTTCCAGAGAAACCCTACGTGCGCTCGAGCGGATATCGAGCTCACAGCGAGCGGGACCCATTCTGGTTTTTAGGCTCGAGTGGGTATCGAGCGCACGGCGAGCGGGGACCATTCTGTTTTTTAGGGTCGAGCGGCTAGCGAGCACACGGCGGGCGGGGACCATTCTGTTTTTTAGGGTCGAGGGGCTAGCGAGCGCACGGAGGGCGTGGAGGCTTTGGACGGGCTCGAGCGACTGGAGGGCAGAACGGACAGAACGGACTGAAACTCGACAACACACAACTCGACATCGATACAATAATACATATGGTCACGGAATATACCAATTAGACAAATGTCTCTAACAATCTCCCCATTTGGCAATATCGTGACAAAACTTAGAAAGTAAATAAGTACAAGTGAAGTACAGGTTCAGACATTATCGAGATAGAACCCGTGTACATGAAAATCTACGCCTAGTGAGAAATAAGGGATACAAAAGAAATGTAGAAAGCTACACTAGAACTGCTGTGGCGATGTGATGATAACGGCGCTGACTGTGAAACAGAATGTGCCTGGTCAATCAAGGATAGTACCAACAAGACAAAATATAATAAGGGAGAATAACAGCATGCACTGTAAATAAGTATGAGATACAAGCAGTACTGAACTATAAACAGTAATAACATATAATGAAAATAACAAGTAACATAAAACGTCTCCCCTAATCTCCCCTAGCAACATGAACCAAGATAAAGAGAATGTAACAAAATGACAAGGCTCCCCTTAACATAAAGAATTACATCGCTCCTAAGCTCCCTCTATCAAAAGGCACCAAAAAATAAAGCTAGATCTCCCTCCTTTTGTCACGAAGAGCCAAAGAGAAGGGATCACTCATCAGAAGAATCGCCGGGGGGTGGAGAGCCATAATGTCGCCGCCAGCGTCAAAGCTCAGCCTCCTGGGTAGCCAAACGAGCATCCAACCGTTCAAAACTAGCAACTACGTGGGATTGGAGCTGAGATTGGGAAGTAAGAATCCGCTTCTAGAAGGAATATAGACGCTCAAAGCGATCAACAAGACGGGACATCTGACCCATCAAAGCGGCGGAGGAAGAGGTGGAGTGCCGATACGGAGCATACGGTCCCGAACCCGATGGGTTAGGGAATGAGGAAGCAGAGCCAGAGGGGCCGTCGTCCGGCTGAGGAGGAGGCACGTCAGGGAGAAGTTCATCGAACAGCTCCGGGGGGTTGGTAGCAAAGCGACGTACGTGGGACCGATTCTGAGCAAAGGTGGTGGAAGTGATGGGACGACTGAGCTGGAGATGAGAAAAATTAGCGAAGGGGTGACCGAGCCCAGCAAGCAACCGCTAAATAAGGCACCCGTGTGGAAGGTTGTCCTCTTTAGGGCCGTTGAAGTGGGAAAGAATGTGAGTGATGAAGTGTGACGGTAAATCAATTGGCTGTCCACTCAAGAGAGCATACAAAAATAATGCTTTCTCTTCGAAAATGGACGAGAAGTGGGAAACAGGAAATAGGTTCGTGAGTATGATACGGCTCACGACTAGATGCCGAGGGAAGAGGTAGGAGGTCTGAAAAGCTCTACCATTCCACTACAGAGGGGCACCATGGAGAAAAGTGGCAACATCATTGTAACGAGGTCGGGAGAACGAAGAATAAGGGTAGGTTGGGTTTTCTACCAGAGGAATACCAAGAACGCGTGCAAGAATATCGGCAGTGATGTGAAAGAGTGCCCCTCGCACGAAGGTGGAGAAGGAATCGTGAGAAATCGTATGAAAATTTGAGTAAAACTCCTGAATGAGAATAAGCGACAGAGCAACTAAACCTGTGAGGATTGGCGCCCAACTGCGATCAGTGAAAACAGAGGAGATGGAAGGATCAACAGATTCAAAGCGGACTTCCCGTTCAAGGGAGAGTTGGCGATGTGACATATGGGTGGTAAAGAGAGTCTCGGTCTCAGGACTGATAAATCGATCAGGAGCAGAAATCCCACTTGGCCGAGTGCATTTGCCACTTGACTTACGCGAGACTTTCGAGCAGCCGACATCTGAAAAACTAAGG
>JAODPA010065863.1:0-10989 GCA_025585075.1 Nepenthes mirabilis | reverse complement strand
ATTCTTTTGTCTTGTGGCATGCCTCTTTTTTCATTGATTGCTTTTTTGGGTCGTTCTTCTTAGGCAATTTGCTTCTTCCGTCGCGTCACGCTTCGCTCCGTGCGTCTGAGCATCTTCGGATGCCTACGGTTCGTTCTGTTGGTCATGTCCCTCAAATCTTGTCGTGGATCGTTGACGTGAGGACGTAGCAGGAAGAAACTTTTGGGTGGTTGGCATCATGAAAATTCGAATGCCATAGGTGGATGTCACATCCGCCTGGCCGTCTGGCACATTAAATGCTCGGGGAATTGCAGGGCATCGCGCCATAATGATTCTCCTTGGAAAGGCGCAAAGTTTTAAGGATTTGCCACGTGGAGGGCATCCGTTGGCTTTCTTCTAACACGCTTTGTCTTCAGAACACTGCCGTTTCGGTAGGAAATTCCATTTATTTAAATGCGTGAGTTCCCTCCAAGGTTGCGTGCTCTGTTGCTTTATTTTTTAGACGGCATGAAACTTCACACTGCTTTCACGTCTTTCCCTCTGTCTTCTTCCGTTGCAACTTTGATGGAGAGGTTGTCTTCGTCATCTGGGGTCAGAGCCTTCTTCCGAAGAGCCTGAGATCGGGATCCATGCCTTTGGGATCCCTGGTGGGTCCATGACTGGCGCGGCGGCAGCGAAGGAATGCCATTCAGAGGCCACCGTTGTGGGTCCAATGCGATTCTTGAGGCCGCTTCTAGTCTTTGAAAGGGAGGAGATGTCCACCTCCTCGCAAGATTGTAGGCCCAGGAGGACAAATCCATTACTTCATCAAGTTGCTTGGGCTGTCGAAGGCGTTGAAGTCAGGGTGCAAGTTGCGGTCTGAGAGATAGAGCAGTTGAAGGCTCGTGCCGCACACTTTGAGGAAGCGTGACCTGAATCAGAAGCGATAGTGTCCAGACTCGCTGGTGCTAACGCGCAGGCCCGTGCCCGCATACTGGCTCTCGAAGAGGATCTTGAGTGGCTGCGGCTACAGTCTAGGGAGGAGCTCGCGCGAATGGGGACTAAGCTGAAGTCGAGATTTCTGCCAGAGGAGGTTGGTCCTGCACTAGAAAGAAACTTCCAAGACGGTATCTGTCTCAGTCAGAGACTAGTCTCGCTGGAGGATCCGAACTTCCGCATCGACATCCTGGACTCTCGGAACTCTAGTGCTCTGACACACACGAACTTGTTAGAGTATCTAGCTCCAGATTCTTCTGAGCCTAGAGGGGGCCGTTAGCTGTACCTTGTGGCCGCGGGCTGCTGTAAAAAGGAGTTGTTAATGACCATTATAATGCAATTTTATACTTAACTATGCCGTTTATTTTTTGTCGCTAGCTGTATTCGAATCGTCTGTTCCCTCTTTCGCGCGTCTGTCTTAGAAATCCCGCCGCTGACATCCCTGGTGATCAGGGTTTCCGCATTAAATGTGGGTGTGACAGCGGGGATTCACTGAGGCAATAGTGATCTTCCGTCTGACAAGAGGTCATAATTGGCCATCGTTTGGGATCCGTGACACTTTAACTGAGCCAACGCATGGCCTGGCCATTTGGCGAAGGTGTCACTTGGGTTTTCCCCTGTGCTGGTGCCCTGCTATCTATTTAAGAGGTGTCTCAACGAAATCCCTCCCTCTTTGTACCTTTTTATTCCGCAACTCTTCCCAGAGTGAGAGAGAGATGGCTAACCAGAGAGAATCTGCATCTTCCCCACAGGTTTCCAAGTTGGGCCACCATAGGGTAAACAACATGAGCTCCGTCCTGACAATGAGTGTCATTGCTACTGTGATGGTGGACTATGAGATCCCCAGTGATTGGGCCTATCGTGATCCTGGTTTCGCTGGTAGAGCCAACACCCCACCAAATGGTTTCGTGACCGTTTATGAGCACCATCTGAGAGGGGGGCTTCGCTACCACATGCCATGCACTCTATACGTGTTGGTCAAGGCATTGGGTGTTCTTGCGGCGAGACTTCATCCCAACGCCGTCGTTACCTAGTTTCACTTTGTATCTTCTCCTGTCTTCACACTGGCACATTTGATGCAAGGTGACGAGGGTTATCTTTCGTTTCTAAGAGTCTGATGATTGGATCTCTATGTCTCCAAGGACCAGTTTCTATTTCCACGGGACCAATCCCAACTCGTTGAAAAACTGGAATGTACGCTTCTTCTTCCTGCAAGAGTCTTTTGATTCAAAGCTCTCGAGTGAGTGGGGTCTCATCTCAGAGTACTTTCACGGGAAAGCGTCCTTGGAGGACACTAAGGATACTGCGGAGTTGGTCGCCGCCATCAACTCTGAGATGGCGACATTCTCTGTCTAAGGCTACTGCCTGACACCCCTTATGTTCGAGGCCGCCAGGTGGGGGCTTTCGTCTGGTTGGGGCGCCACTGGCCCTTTGAAGAAGAAGCCCGAGGATGTCATGATTCCCGAGCCGTCAAGAGAAGACGCTGAGGAGAGCTACTCGTTGCTGGAGACGTTTTTAGGTGAGAAAGAGGTTGAGGCTCCACTGAAGAGGTTGAGGGAGGCCGGAGGCACCTCCACCCGCAAGTCGCAGAGGTTGGCCGCAAGGTCCGCCTCACGAGCTCGGGGACTAGTCATGGAGTCGACATCCAGCGTCAAACCACCGAAGGGAGCTGCCGGGCCCATTTCAATCCCTGCCGTAGCATTGGCCGAGTACGGCGTTCCTGCGATGGAGCTTTATTATGGTGAAGGGTCTTCTACGGGCTCCTTTGTTGATTTGAAGCTACCAGAGGCGATCGCTGGCTGTGCTCCAGCTGTGGATGGTGGTGTGTCAGTTCTTGAAGAGTCAGAGGGAACGCGCTCGCCAGAGCCAACACCAATTCCGACAGGATCTTCAGAGGTTGCTGGACCTCCTACTGGCCCGTTTCTGGAGGTTGGCATCCAAGAGGATGCTCTCGTGGGGTTGGAGGTCAAAGCCATGCGGGAGGCCGGCCCTCCTGGTGGAGAGTTAACTTTGGAGACAGTTACCGCAGGGACGGTTCAAGGGTCGGAGCCCCCAAGCGTTCTCTTGCCTCCCGTGGCTCCAAACCATCCAAGTGCCATGAAGGTCGCAATAGAACATGGGGAGCCCCCAGGTTTATCTGCGTCAGGAGATTTAGCCTATCATCTGAACATGACTTCGACTCACGTATGGTCGTCTTGAGTCGAGCATTCATCTATAGTCCGGAGTTCTGAGAATTTCTGACCTTCTCCCCTACCATGCAGGTTCCGAAGGAGGTTGACTCTCTCGACAAGCTAGCAACTCATCTGCATGAGAACTTCCATTGCGGACAGGAGATTGCCGAGCATATCAGAGTCAAGGTCTCTCTCCTCTGTGGGGAGAGCGAGCAGCTGTAGGGAGAGAACAACCATATGTAGGAGGAAATCAGGCGCCTAAAGGAAAACAGCGGCTAGCAGGCACTAAAAGCTGTACGTTTAAGGGAGGAGGTCAAGCGGCTGAAGGAGATGGTCACTGCTTTTGAGGATGATAGATCCCGTCTATCCAGAGATCTAAGGGCACGGCTCACTCCGTCGAAGGCGAACCTCGTCATGGAGTCCAAGTTCTGGGACGGTATCTGCCTGTGCTGCAGGATTGCCTCGCTTGTGGTTCCTGACGTTTCGAAAGGTGTCTTCCACCCAGACAACTCCAAGGTCCTTGATAGGTCTTGCCTGTGGAATTTCCTTGAGGAGGCCGGTCCATCAGATTCTCGGGAGTAGCTTTACTTATTTATATTGCTTCCTTCCTTTTTCCCTACTTGTTAGTGCTTTGTACAGATAAATGAAAAGTAGCACCTTTTTTGCGTTTGATGTCTTCAAGTGTGACTTTAGAGATAGTATCTCAAATTTAACGGCTAAGCTTATAAAGCTATTGTCACCAAGGCCCGGTTTGGTGCCTTCTAGCACTATACTCGTCCTTCGTCAGAGGATGTCGTTGCACCTTGCGCATTTAATGGGAAGCTCGATCCAGTAGAGTGGACGTCCTCGCAAGTCCCCTAGGGCCACACTAAGGGCTAGCTGGGTTTTCAGGCCACAGTAGTCGGGCTTCGGGTCTAGGCCTTTTCACATGTGGTACCTGTATTAGGTGTTCGGCCCCCGCTCTGGGGGTCATCACTATCATGTGACGGTCCTTGTCCACGACCATTGTAGACTGAGAGTGTTCTCTTCTTCGGGAGAAGGTCACCGTACGCCTATCATTTTTATCCCCTAAGGTTTTGGTGGCTATAAGTTGGGGACTTTAAAAGTCCTAGGCCTGGTGCTTTGATCACCTGGGTCATTTGATTTAGGACCACGGTTCCCTGGGCCACATGGGCCCCACGGCGTGGAGCCGTAGTTTTGTGGTGACCGCTTTTGGGTTATTCGGTGCAAAGCCGAGTTAGCAGGTTGCTTAGGACCTTTTCGTTGTGGAGTTGAAGTTTGTGTGTCGCCGCTTTAAGGTCGCCCGACTCATGGTCAAGGCTCGAACAATACCGCTAGTGGGCCACTTGGCCCAAGGCCAAGGTTTTGGGACCGCTTTGAACCACTCAACATGGGGTCGAGACTTTGAGGTGGCTGCTCTTGGGTCGCTTGGTGCGGTGCCAAGACCTCGTTTTACGAACGGACGATTATTCTTCCGACTTAGGGGTAATCTAGGTCGTTTTGTTTTTTGGAATGCCATGCATGAGAGTACTCATATGAATGAAACACGAGCTAAGAGGAACTACTAATTTTATTAAATGAAAACACAATGCATATACAAGCATCCCCATGGTGTGCGTGTACATCTTACCTGGGCTAATGTCGGGTTACTGATAGTATTTTCTTAGGTTGGCGGCGTTCCAGGTCTTAGGAACTAGTTTGCCGTTCTTGGCGCATAGCTTGTACGCTCCTCTCTTAAGGATTGCGGAGACGAGGAACAGGCCTTCCCATCTAGGGAAAAGTTTTTTCCTGTTCACGACGTTTCCCGCAGCCTCTACGCTTCGGAGGACCAGCTCTCCAACCTCAAGCGGTCGTGCCTTCACCCGCGTATTGTAGTATCATGCGACACACTGCTGGTAAGATGTAGTCCTCAGGTGGGCGGCATCTCGAACTTCTGGGAGTAGGTCCAGGCATTCTCTGAGTTCTGGGAGCTCGTGGCTGGATCAAAGTATTCAACCCACGAGCAGGGTAGCCTTACTTCAACAGGGACCAAGTCTTCAACCCTGTAGCAGAGGCTAAAGGGTGTCTCTCTCGTTGATTCTCGCGGGATTGTTCGATACAATCAGAGCACGGAAGGCAACTCATCAACCCACGAGCCCCCTGCGTCCTCCAACTTGGTTTTCAATCCATGCAACAGCGTACGGTTAGTTACTTCAACCTACCCATTGGCCTAAGGGTATGCCACAGATGTATGGACCAGTCAGATGCGTAGACTTGCACAGTACTTGGTGAAATATTTGCCTGTGAATTGGGTCTCGTTGTCGGTCACTACGACCTTGAGGATCCCAAAGTGACAAACAATATTTTGACAGAAGAACTCTGTCGCGTTTTTCTTAGTGATTCAAGCCAGAGGCATTGCTTCTACCCACTTAGTGAAGTAGTCGATACCGACATAAGGAATTTCCTTTGTCTGAAAGCTAGAGGTAGCGATCCAAGGATGTTGAGTCCCCATTGTGCGAATGGCCATGGGGCCTGAAGGCTGCACGACTCCATATGGGGGAGGTGCGTCATGGATCCTTGGACTTGACAACTTTTGCACTTCTTTACAAATTCCAAGGCATCTCGCTTAATCATGGGTTAGAAGAGGCCCTGCCACATGATCTTGAACGTGAGATTTTTCCCTTCGATGTGCAAGCCGCATATGCCGATGTGGGCTTCACTCAGGGCATACTCAGCCTCCTCAGAGGTCAGACATTTTAGGTAAGGAATGGAATATCCTCGCCTGTATAGCCTCCCGTCGAGGATCGTGTACCAGCCTGCCATCTTCTTGATCCGTTTGGCCTCATCAACATTCTCGGATAATGTTCCATTCGCCAGATATTTTCTGTATGGGGTCATCAAGTTGTCGCCCTCGTCGTTCTGCAGTACCTCTTGATTTGAGGCGTCAACACTGGGTACGGCCAAGGTTTCCCACAGGTCCCTGGCGTACTGCTTTAGAGATCCTACAGCCGCATCCCTAGCTAACCGGTCGGCTTTTCAGTTTTCAACTTTACGCACGTGTTCAATCCTGAAGTGCCTGAAGCCTTGGATCTGGGCCTTCGCTTTCATCAGGTACTTCACAAGCTGAGGGTTCAATGCCTCAAAGGTTCCTTGGATTTGGTTGACCACGAGCTCTGAGTTACTACGCATGATCAGTGACTTGGCGGAGCACTCCTTTGTTAAAACAAGTCTTTCAAGAAGGGCTTCGTATTCTGCTATGCTATTAGTAGCGGGAAAGGTCAGTGCAACAAAGTACTTAATTTCTACTCCATCTGGATCCTAAGCATGACTCTGGCTCCGCTGCCTATCTGAGTGGATGGCCCGTCCACATTCAGGGTCCATATTGGGATGTCAAGAAGGTCCATACTCCCCGGGCTGTGTGGGTAGTCTAGAGCCGGGGTCGCCCCTTTGACGATGAAGTCTGCTAGGGCCTGACCCTTGAGGGCCGGCCGCGGTCGGAACTCCATGTCGAATTCTTCCAATTCTATAGCCCACTTGACTAGTCACCCGGAGGTTTCTGGCTTTTGGAGGATCATCTTCAGGGGTTGATCTGTTAGAACGATGATCCGGTGAGCTTGAAAGTAGGGTCGTAACTTTCGCGCCGAATGGATGAGCGTCAACGCGATCCTTTCGGCATGCGGATAGCAGGTTTCCACTTCTGTCAGTATTTTGCTTATGTAGTACACTGGTCGCTACGCTCCTTCATGCTCTCTGACTAGCACGGAGTTGAGTGACGTGCTTGACGTAGCCAAGTAGAGGTAAAGGTTCTCGCCCGCACATGATGAGCTCAGGAGGGGGTGAGCTAACGAGGTACGCTTTCAGTTCTTTGAAGGCTTCTTCACACTCCTCAGTCCAGTGGAATCCGAACGACTTCGTCTCTCTGAGCGCCTTAAAGAAGGGTAAGTATTTTTCTGCGGACTTGGCTAGGAATCGCAAGAAGGTTACCGGTTGCCCTGTGAGCTTCTGTACTTCCTTCATCGTTCGCAGAGGGCTCATGTCGAGGATGGCCCTGATCTTTTCTGAGTTTACTTCTATACCGTGTTGTGACACGATGAAACCCATAAACTTTTCAGAGATTACTTCGAACGTGCATTTGGCCGGGTTAAGTTTCATTCTATGTGCTAGGAGGACCTAGAAGGTCTCTTCTAGATCGCGGACATGCTCGCCGGTTACCCTACTTTTTACAAGTATGTCGTCGACGTATACTTTTACATTCTTTTCAATCTGAGCTTCGAATGTCTTGTTCACTTTTCTTGAGGCCGAAAGGCATCACCTTATAGCAATACGTCCCTTGGTCATGAAGGAGGTATGCTCCTCATCGTCTGGGTGTATCTTGATCTGGTTGTAACCCGAGTAGGCGTCCATGAAGCTCAAGAGCTCGTGTCCAGATGTGGAGTCCACCAGTTGATCGATCCAACCGAGAGGGAAGCTGTCCTTCGGGCAAACTTTGTTTACGTAAGTGAAATCCATGCACATCCGCCATTTGCCGTTACTCTTTTTCACAAGCACGATGTTAGATAGCCAGTCCGGATATTAGACTTCCCTAATGAATACATCGTCCAACATTCTCTTCACTTCCTCTTTTATGGCTACCAACTTCTCGATTGAGTGGTTCTTGCGCTTCTGCCGTACGGGCTTGTGGTCGGGATCGAGGTCCAACCTGTGGACCATTACTCCGGCTGGTATCCCGAGTATGTCGGCAGGAATCCATGCGAACACGTCGAAGTTCCTCCGCAGGAAGGTGACCAGGCAGTCGCGGTTGGCAAGAGGGAGAGAGCTACCCATATGTATGCACTTTTCTGACTCGGTCAGATCTAGAGGAATTACCTCGGTTACTTCTCCTGACTGTGCTTACTGCAGTGTGGCTTCATCATGGAGATCCAGGTCTCCGTCCAGGCAGTCTGGTGCCGTTAGAGTGACTTAGGATAAGTAGCACGTCCGTCTCATCACTTTGTCCCCAAGCACCTCTTCAACGTCGTACGGGGTCAAAAACTTCATCTTTAGATGAGAAATCGAGGTAGCGGCCCAGAAGGCCGTGGGGGAAGGTCTTCCCAGGATGGCATTGTAAACGGACGACAGATCGACGACCAGGAACGCTAGTTCTCGTGTGGCGACGCACGGGTAAGTTTCCATCGTGATCTCCAACTGGACTATCCCCTGTACCGGTACAGGCTCATTGTCCAGGCCATATAGAGGGCCATCGACCGCTTTTATTTGGCTTCGTTTCAGTCCAATCTTAAAAAAGACGCTAAGATGCAGTAAATTTTGATAACTTTTATTATCAACGAAGATCCGTTTCAATTGGTAGTCAACCATACCTTTTGAAACGATGGCGGATACAACAAGGGGATCAGAATGGGGGAAGGTTACATGAACCATATCGTCACTACTAAAACTAATGATATCACTCCTATCTTTTCTCTTTTACTGCTGGAAGTCTGCTCAGATTGCACCTACCTGCTGCTCTTGGTCGGAGCGGTTGAGATCATACTGATCATGCCAGCGGCCATACGGTTCATGAGAGGCTTACTTACCTTGCCTTCTGAGGTCGTGGGGGCTTGCCCCAAACCTTTCACGAACCGCCTAAGGTGTCTATGACGGATCAGGTCTTCTATTTTCCGTTGTAGGGTCTGGCAGTTCTCTATGGAGTATCTGAGGCAACGATGGTACTGGAAGTACTTCATCTGGTCACTGCCGCTCGGGCCGTTTGGCGCCTTCGGCCATTTGAAAAACTTTTCATCATGGATCTTCATCAGGATGTTCGTGCGGGTATCGTTTAGAGGAGTTAGGGACGCTAGCCCACACTCCTTCCTCAATCCCAGCGAACGACGTTGCTGCTTGCGGCGTTCCGAAAAGCAGCTGCTGTCGCCGTTCCTCTTCTTGTCGGTCGGTCTGGGGACCTCCAGAGGGCAGTCCGCACGCTCAGGACAATTTGCCTCGTTGGCCTCTTCCACAGAGATGTAGGCTCGGGCAATATCTTCTGCTTTCTGAAAGGATTGAGGGCGCTGATGTAACAGGTACTTAAAAAAGTCCCCTACTGCCAATGTAGCAAAGAAGGCGTTGAGTTTTAACTCGTTGGAGAGTTGGAGGATCCAACGTGTCTCAGTAATGAAGCGGTTGAGAAATCGCTTCAAGCTTTCATCCGACCTCTGGCGGAGGCGGATCAGGTACCACGGCTGATTCACCTCTCTCTGGCTAGAGGCGAACTGGCTCAGGAAG
This sequence comes from Nepenthes mirabilis, assembly GCA_025585075.1. NCBI lineage: Eukaryota > Viridiplantae > Streptophyta > Magnoliopsida > Caryophyllales > Nepenthaceae > Nepenthes > Nepenthes mirabilis. The sequence goes on along the minus strand of JAODPA010065863.1, from coordinate 1,627 downwards.
CTATCCGCGAGCTCGTCGAAGGAGCGGATGGAATTTGACGGGAGGCCGCGAAACCAAAGCAGCGCGAAAAGCACTAGCACATCATAGCCTCGCTGAAGGGACAAGTGGGTACGGAAGCAGTTGAGGTGATCCATCGGGTCCTTGCTCCTGACGTACCCTTTCAGTACGAGCATCTTGAACTTGCGAGGGAGCGACTGGATCCGGAGATCCATGGCGAAGGGTGACCTTCGCAGGTCAACCGAGGAACGCGTGGGCCTCTCCTTGTGCAGGAGATCCCAAAGTACTTTCACCTTCTCCTCCATTGGCGGGTCAGACTCATTTCTCCGCGCGTTGATGAGGTTGCAGAGCTCCATGAGACCCTACTGGTGCAGCTGGGCTTGTCGGTTGTGGCGACTCCCCCTGTGCGGCGGGCGCGCACTGTTGGAGCTTGCAGCCGTCAGCCTTCTTTCACTGCTAGAGTTATGGGGGTTACGCTGCTCCGGGCTCTCCTCCCGCTCATCCCGGCTAGGGTGGCTTTTAGTCATAGACCAGGCACTGCTTCTGGAGGCCTCCTGGGCCTCGGCATCATCAGGCTGGTCTGATCTTCTCCTGGGGGCTCCTGCTTGACTCCTTCCCGGCCTGAGATGCTGGACGAGCATCCCCCATCCATGGTGAGCCCATCCGGTTGTAGAGAGCCTGGATGACCATCTTCATATCGCCCATGTCTGCTACCAAGCGGTGAACGTCAAGCTCCGGATGGACATCTGCCTGGCTACCCACTGAGGGGTCGTCGCCACGGGCAACAGTATCTTTTGCTGGGCCACTAGTTTGTACACTGGTATTTACCATCTTTTTGCAAATGGATGAGTGTGAGAATTAGACGCTAGGCTTATTGTCTCGTTTTCACAGATGGTGCCAATGTTATGTCCCGAGCCCAAGTTGTCATACAGATTAAGGAGCTTTCGGATTCCTCGTCGTCAGGAGGCTGTTACGTGCAAGTCTGGTTTCCGTCTCTGTAAACCTCGGACCTGCATAACACAACTAATAAATAGGAGGTCAGAGGCCCAGCGGGATTTCTCACACTGTAAACACTCTAATGTTCAAGTCAGCAACTTCCCGCAATAAACAGAAAGGGGCGCACGCTTAGAGGTGTACAAAAATGTACTGCAAATGCATTGGGAGTGCGTAAATGCAAATGCTGGAGATTAGTTAGCAGGTATTGGGAGGCCTGGATTCCAGGATGTACCGCAGCAGGTGGCTAATTCTCGTCGCCTGAGAAGGATGAGAGAGTCGGATCTGGAAGAGGATTTTTGAGCTTAACTTGCTTGTTTGACGTATAGCCAATTGTCCAGGATCCAATTGATCAATCCATTTCCCCGTAGAAGGTGAGGGATTTTATAGGCCCCTTGGTTGAGGGCTTTGGACGCGAGAATCCCTAAGCAATGATTCGTTGACCGCTGATTATTGTCGGCAGTCGTCAGTGTGTCAGTTGTCATCTTGTGGTGGCAGGAAAACCGCTGGGAGCTGCCAGTCACGCTTGGTCTACCCCTAGCGCTGGGATTGGCGAGAGAATTGTGGGCAACGGCGCCAATCGTGACTGGCAGCACTGACTCCCCCTCTATTGGCTCGTTTCTTCTGCACCACCACT
>JAODPA010065852.1:0-10989 GCA_025585075.1 Nepenthes mirabilis | reverse complement strand
ATATAAGAAATATGATAGAAAATAATAATAATAATAATACGTCATTGGATCCGAACTTCGAATAGTTTCGGGTTGATCCGCTTGTCTAATTCCAGTTCCGTTCACTTAATTTGGATCCTACATACCACTAAAACGAATAGGAGGTCAGCGTGTCGGCGAAAAGTTATCCCACCAAAAATGCTCTGATACTCAAGTCAGTAAATAGCCTTCAAAATCTAAGAAGGTAACTGAAAATGAGAATTCAGGGGGAGAGTGTAAGAGTACGTAGCTTTTCAGATGAAAGAAAGGTAGTGTCGTCTCTTGAATCTTAATGGTGGGTGAAGGCAGTAGGTATCTATCAATAGGAAGAGCACCCGTATGCCTTTAATTTCTGTTTTTTCTCTCAACAAGTTAGGATGCTTTGCAGAGAGAGAATAGGGGATCGTTCTAGGATGCGTAGTTGAGAGCGCAGTAGCAGGTGTTGTGTGAGTGGTCATTCGCGTGCCCTGAGCGAAGACCCTAGAGCTCTTTTTAATGGCCACTGGGTGATCTTCCTTAGTTGGAAGGTGTCATTCCCTGAGCCATGTTTAGGCGGCCTTCCTTGTGAGGAAGGCACACGTTACCTAATTAGTTGGGATCATTTCCTTTTCTAGCAGGTAGCGGCTTTCCAAATTTTTTGCATTCCTTTCGAGTATATTACCGTTAGAAGGCTCCACTTGGTAGGAATTGAGAAGATCTGGCGCCTCCCTTATGGGAAAGGCGCCGATCTTATCAACGTTCATTTTTAGAGTTGGTTGGAATCATCGAAGGCGTAGGGTTAGGAAAAGAGCCGTTACTAACCACCTGTTGGAGCGTGGGCTCAAATGGGCCAGACCCGTTAAAAGCCTTTTTATTATTGGCCTGTTGCTATAGTGATTCTGGTCAACGCACGGGTTGACCGTCCTGAGTGCGAGTAAGCCGCCTGCCTCTGCCTCAGTTGGTCAACGCTAGCGTTGACCGTCTGATGTGTGTTTGGGCCTTTTAGGAATTCGGTCTTCATTTCCTGTTGGGCCAACGTTGACCTTCCAACAGTGGATCAGGGCCGTCTTGACTATTGGGCAAGCCCATTTACAGTATACCCATCACTAGCCCCCCAAATGGTAGCTAGAATTCTGGCCTCTAGCATGTTTATGATGGGATGCTCCTCACTGTCCTTAGCTGCTTGAAAATTCTAGAGGACTCCACGAAAGGGCGAGGCATTGATCGAATTTGTTGACCGTCCTGGTTAGATCTGGAGAAGAAAGTTGACCTACTCTGTTGAGCGTCTCTGGTCAGATCTAGAGAAGAAAATTGACCCGATCTGTTAACCGTCTATGGTCAGATCAGGAGAAAAAAGTTGACCGGATCTGTTGACCGTTTTTGGTCAGATCCAGAAAAGAAAGTCAATCGAATTTGTTGACCATCTTTGGTCAAATCCGGAGAAGAAAGTCGGCAAGATCTGTTGATCGTCTTTGGCCAAATTCCGGAGAACTTTCTATGAGCCATGAGTGACGCGTGGCCATTAGCCGACCTGCCAAGTTAAAAGTGAACTCGTGTCTTCTCACGGTTGAACCGCTATCCCGGCCATTAATGCGTCAGAAGATTTGCTTCAAAAGAGGCCCATTTGGGATGCGACACGTGGCAGGACTGATGGCGTGCTTTCTCGAGGAGGTTTAAGGCGTTTCACACCTTGCTGTTTAAGTTTTCCTCCTCTACACTTAGCATTTTCCGTGCCTTCTAATTCTACTTCTTCCTTTTCAACCTTCTTTCATTCCAAAGCGAAACTCTAGTTTTTCTGTGAACATGGCTTTGACCTTTGTCACTGATATCCCTTCTGTTCTCCGAGAGAATAACGTAAAAGAGTTGTGCATTGAGTTCAACATCCCGAAAGACATCGCGTGGAGGGTTCCAGACAAGGACGATAGGGCCTTTTCTCCGCCGGTGGGACATGTAACAATGTGTGAAGCCCATCTGAGGAGTAGTCTCCGTCTTCCTCTTCCGGACGACTTACAGTCGATCCTCCAAACTTTGCATGTTCCTATCACCCAACTCCACGCCAATACTATACGGTATATTTATACCTTTTGTATCTTTCTCCGTAAGCATTCTAGGCGGTTGACGATATCTATGGTGAAGGAGTTGTTCAAGATAAACCAGGGAGGAGAGTGGATCTCCCTGGTTCCACGTAGTGGCCCAAAGTTTAATATAGCCATATACGACTCACTGAAAAAATTGGAAGAATCGGTTCTTCTTTCTGATGGTGACTGAAACCTGGCCTTTGGCAAGGAATTACGGCCAAGTGCCGGAGGTTATACGAGGACGCCGTCTGTGGCGGAGACGGCGTCCTTGGAGTGGTTGACCATATTGGTCAATGCCCATCTTTCTGACTTCAAGAGAGATTTCTGGGTCTCTAGGGTAAAGACCAAGAAGGTAAATTGGGGACCGCCTTCTCCTGTTCAGAGGTTCAAGGCACCGCCACTGGCAGTGATAATGCGACCAGAGGAGTCCAGGGGCCTGCTCATCCGTCCTCGTCCAACAGATGACGACTTCAATGGCTCAAGGCCCAAAAGGATGGTAGTGGAGACGCCCTCCTCATCGTCTTCGGGGCCCGACTATATCACTACTGGGATTTACAGCGATCCCGACAGCGCCACCGAGATGGAGAAGTCTTTTGAGTACCTGCCGAAAACTAGGGGCGAAGGCGTTATTCTGGCGCAGCCAGCGCCATAGGTGGTTCTTCGAGCGACGCAGACGAAGATTTTTTCAGAGCCAGCCTGTGAGCCGCCAGCGAAGGTGCAGGATTCGTCAGTCGGCTCACCAGCCATGCAGATGCCAGCTGAGCAACCGGTGGTTGACCTTGATCCTCCAGCGGCTACAGTGGAGGCCGTCGTTGGGGAGCCTGCTGCCACCATGGACGACGTTGATGAGGGGTTTCTAGAGGAGATCCTGGAGGAGGCCATCGTCAACTCTGCTCGTGAGGGCATTGCTTGCAGACTGCCGCCGCTGGAGCCAGACTTGGAGGCCAGACCTTATAGGCCGGCACGGAGAGTTTGGGAGGTATAATTTTTCGTGATGCTTTCTGCATAACTTCCCTTTAGAATTTCTGATTTGTTTTGTTCTTTGATGCAGAAGGAGAAGGTGCTGGCTGTCATTACAAAGGTGATTGATCAGCGGGACTGAGTGATCTCTGACAGGGAGGTAGAGATCGCCTGGTTGGACGCGAAGTTGGCGGCTTTGGGGGCGGAGCACCGGTCGGATGTCGCCGCCTTGCAGACCATTCTGGCCGATACATAGGCCGAGAATGCTAGTCTGAAAGAGGAGAATGACCAGCTACGGAAGGAGAACGAGCGGATCACCTGGCGTCTAAGCCAGCTTGGAGCGCAACTGACGGAGCTGGAGAATCGCCGGAGCCTCCGGATACGCCCCGACGAGATTGAGCAGCTGATGTGGTCGCGGATGTGGGAAGGGATCAATATGTGTCGGCGTATCACGCGGCTTATTGACCCTAATTTTCCGATGAACCTGTTTAATAAGTCAAACTGGTCCGCTCAGACCCGCGAAATTCTCGTGAGGGATCCGCGAGACGCTGCCTCCTTAGCCTTTTGTCGATTTTTGGTTTTCCCTTTGTATTATGTAAACTGTAATACGTTTGAAAGCAATAAAATGAGAATTTTTTCACTTTGTGTCTATTCATTTTTGCTGCTTTGTACTTGCATATTTACTATATTGGACGGCCAATTTAGTTGGTTGGCGGTCATTGCATTGCTGCCAAAGGAGTGAAATCCTTAGACTTTTTTGGTAGGCGGCTGTGTGTGTTGGCCAGCTTAGTAGTGGCGGCTTGTGAGTGAAGCCTGGTGGCGCTGCCCAAGTGCTGACTTGGGTGGCCAACCTTGGAGAAGAATTTTTGTCCCTTTGACCATTGTTGACTGATCACGCTATCTTCTTGTGGAGGAGGTCGTTACGTGTGTTACGCTAGCCCCTAATATTTTGACTGCTAACGGACCACTTGGATGACCAAGGTTTAGATTCGATCACCTATGGCCCGGCCGAATGACCAGGGTTTAATACGACCGCTAACGGGCTACTCAGATGATCGAGGTTTATATTAGACCATTTATGGGCCACATGGATGACCAGGGTTTAAATACGACCGCTAATAGATCACTTGGATAACCAAGGTTCATGTTCAACCAATTGTGGGCTGCCTGGATGATCAGGGTTTAGTAACGAGAGGGTGAAGATCCTCCCGACTTAGGGGCAGTTTAGGTCGGGTAACCTGCAAAGCAAACACATATATATACATGCACACAGGAAAGGGAAGGCAGTATGCTAAGGAAACACTAACTTTGACAAATTAAAACAAGCAGGCGAATGCGTACACACAACAATACAAATACATACCTGGGCTCCTTATTGGAAGTGGCGTTTGAGGTGGACTGCGTTCCACGTTCGTGGGACGAACTTTCTGTCTTGGTTTCGAAGTTTGTATGCTTTATTTCGCAGGACGGCGGAGACTAGGAAAAGCCTTTCCCAATTAGGGGAGAGCTTGTTGTGGCCGGCTAACTTGCCCGTGGTCTCGACACCTCGCAGGACCAGGTCCCCAACATTAAATTATTGCACCTTAACCTTTTTGCTGTAGTATCGGACGATTTGATATTGGTAAGCCACTGTCCATATTCTGGTGGCACGCAGGCTTCCTCCAATAAGTCTAAGTGTTCTCTGATTTTCTGGGAGTTATCCTATGGGTCAAACGATTTCACCCCAAGATTTGGAAGCCCGATTTTGACCGAGATTACTACTTTAATCCCGTAACAAAGACTGAAGGGCGTCTCACGCGTTGATTTTTTTAGGGTTGTCTGGTAAGACCAGAGGATTGAGGGGAGCTCGTCTACCCAGGAGCCCCCTACGTCTTCTAGCTCGGTCTTTAACACGAGTAGTGATCGGTTCGTGACCTCTACCTGTCCATTCGCTTGGGGGTATCCCATCGAAATGTGGACCAGCTTGATACCATGGTTGGTGCAATACTTGGTGAAGTGTTTTCCCTAGAATTGGGTCCTGTTATCAGTCACGACGACCTCTGGGACGCCAAATTTGTAAATAATGTTCTGGCGAAAAATTCAAGAGCGTTGTGCTCTGTAATTTTTGCAAACGGGATGGCCACGACCCACTTGGTGAAGTAGTTGATACTTACGATGATAAACTTTCTTTGCCCCGTGGCAATGAAAAATGGGTCGAGAATATTAAACCCCCATTGCGCGAAGGGCTAAGGGACCTGAAATGTCTTCAGGTCAGCGGACGGCTAGCGGTAAAAGTTACTGTGAAACTGGCAGCTTTCACATTTCTTCACAAATTCAAGCGCGTCCTTTTTTATCGAGGGTCAGTAGTAATCTTGTCGCATGATCTTGAAGGCTAAGTTCTTTCTGACAACATGTGCTCTGCAAATCCCAAGGTGTACTTTGCCCAATGCGTAATCAGCCTTTTCGGGAGTTAGGCATCGGAGGTATGGGGTTGAGTAACCACGGCGATATAGCCGCCCATCAACCACAGTATACCAGCCGGCTGTCTTTTTAATTCGCTTAACCTTCTCTGCGTCTTTTGGCAATGATCCGTCAACCACATAGTTAAGGTAGGGTGTCATCCGGTTTTCCGCTTCGAAAATTTTTATTGCCTCCTACTTCTCTATGTTGGGAGCGTTTAGAATCTCCCTCATGTCCCTTGAGTACTGTTCTGGATTTTCGACTGCAGCGACTCTAGCAAACTGGTCTGCTTTCTAATTTTCAGTTTTGGGAACATGAACCAAGGTTAATTTGTCGAAACCTTGGGCGGTCTCTCTCGCCTTTGCCAAGTACTTGGCCAGGTGAAGGTTGCTTACCTTGAAGTCTTCGTTAACCTGGTTAACGATCAGTTTGGAGTCACTGTAGACCGCCAACTTTTTGACAGAGCACTCCTTTGCTAATTGTAATCCGACTAAGAGGGTTTCGTATTCGGCAATGTTGTTGGTTGCCAGAAAATCGAGTTTGAGGGAATACTTCACCTCGAACCCGTCTGGGATCGTGAGGACCACTCCAGCGCCACTACCAGCATCCGTAGACGATCTGTCTACGTGAAGTACCCATTCTAGAACTCTGTCAAGTTGTACTGTGCTTTCCGTGGGCTGTTCTTCGAGAACTGGGGTCGTGGTCTCAACAATGAAGTCGGCCAGAGCCCGCGCTTTTACACCGGTTTTGGGCCAGAATTCGATGTCGAACTTACCCAAATCGATAGCCCATTTTACCAGCCATCCAGAAACGTCGGGTTTTTGGAGTATATTTTTCAGAGGTTGGTCAGTGAGGGCCACTATGCAGTCCGCCTAAAAGTACGGCCTTAACTTTCGCGCAGAGAATACAAGTGCTAAGGCTAGCTTTTCTGCGCATGAACAGCGTGTCTCTGGGCCGGTCAATGTTTTACTCACATAGTAGACCAGTCGTTGAGTGTCGAAGTCCTAGCATAAGAGGACGGAACCGAGGGATACCTCCAACACCACCAGGTAAGGATACAGCTCTTCTCCAGTCTTGGGCAACACTAGCAATGACAGGTTGGCTAAATATCGCTTTAATTCATCGAAAGTTGTCTGGTAATCTACTGTTCGTTGAAACCCGTTGGATTTTATCCCTCTTAAGGCCTTAAAGAAGGGTTGATACTTGTTGCCAGACTTTGGAAGGAAGCGGGACAATGCTGCTAGCCGTCCAGTCAATCATTGGACGTCCTTCACGCTCCGAGGGGGAGCCATGTCTGCGAGGGCCTTAATCTTCTCTGCGTTTGCTTTAATCCCTCGTTAGGAGACAAGAAAACCCAAGAATTTACTAGAGATTACTGCAAAGACATACTTAGCCGGGTTTAACTTCATGTAATGCTTGCAGAGCACCTCAATCAACTCTGCCAGGTCGCGAATGTGGTCGCCGGTGACCCTGCTCTTGACGAGCATGTCGTCGACGTAGACTTCCATGTTGCGACCAATCTGTTTTTTAAACATCTTTTGACCACTCGTTGATAGGTTGCTCCAACGTTTTTCAGTCCGAATGGTATCACTTTATAGCAGTAGGTGCCCTAATCTGTCATGAACAAGATGTGCTCATCATCTTTCGGACTCATTCGGATCTGATTATAACCCGAATAGGCATCCATAAAACTTAGCAGCTCATATCTGGCCATCGAGTCAACCAACAGGTCGATCTTGGACAAGGGAAAGCTGTCATTTGGGCAGGCTTTATTAACGTCGGTGAAATCGATGCACATCCGCCATTTTCCATTACTTTTCTTCACCAGGACGACGTTAGAGAGCCAATTCGGGTAGTGTACTTTTTTAATAAATCCTGCGTTCAGCAGTTTCTTCATCTCCTTCCGGATGGCAATCAGCTTTTTTACAAAGTGGTTCCTCCGCTTCTGTCTGACGGGCTTCCGGCTAGGATCAACCCCTAACTTGTCGACCATCACCTTAGCCGGAATCCTAAACATGTCTGCTAGACTCCATGGGAAAATATCAGCATTCCGTTGTAGGAACGTGATCAATTCATCGCGTAGTGTTCCGGTGAGTGAGCCACCAATCTGTACGCATCTTACTGGTTCTTCCGAGTTCTGTGGGACTAGATCTGTGGCTTCGCTAAACTATTGCTTTGTCTTAATGATCGAGTTCTACAACTGTTCTAGTGCTGCCGTTAGGGGCAGTTTGAGACATGTAATATGTCCATCCAGTAACTTGGTCGCCTAACACCTCTCCTATATCATAAGGCGTTGGAAACTTTATCTTGAGGTGTGGAATCGAGGTGACTGCCCCAAACGCTATTAAACCCAGTCTGCCTAGTATAGCGTTATAAACAGAGAACAGGTCGACCTCCAAGAAGATGAGCATTCGACTCGCTGTTTTTGGATACGTGTCCAAAGTGACCTCCAGTTGGATTGTCCATTGGACGGGCACTGGCTTATTGTCAAGGCCATACAATGGGCCTTCGGCAGGTTTTAATTGGTTCTTTTTTAAGCCTAGTTTAAAGAATGCACCCAAGTAAAGCAAGTCCATTGAACTACAATTATTAATAAATACTCGTTTCAACTGATAGTCGACACTACTGTCTAAAATGAGCGTGAATACAACAAGGGGTCAGCATGGGGCGTCATTACATGAGTCAAATCATTATTATTGAAGCAAATTGTGTTATCCGCCGTACGTTGCTTCTTCCTCCCATTCTATTGTTACTTGTCGTCGGCTGGATTTTTGGCAGGTCGGGTGGTGACCATATTAACCACCCCTGCCGTAACCCGATTTCGGAGAGGAGATGGCTCCTGCCCTTTTCCGCCAGCTGCTCCACAACTTTGACCAGGGCCCTTGACGAACTTGGTGAAGTGACCCCTGCGAATCAGCTTCTCAATCTCCATCTACAATGTCTTGTAATCTTCAGTAAAATGTCTAGTAGAGCGGTAGAAATCTCAATACTTCGACTGGTTTCCAGCGTCCTTCTTTAGTGTTTTTGGCATCTTCAAGAATTTTTTTTCCGTGGATCTGCATGAGGACATCTGAGCGTGTGTCCGTCAGGGACGTAAAGCTGGTGGGCATGTAATCTCTGCATTCTGGAGCCCAATTATGTGCTATTTTCGGCGGGAGTGATCATCGCCGCTGTATTTTCTTTTTCCCTCTCCAGGGAATGAGCGAGGCTGATCTGCCCGTTCTGGGCGTTTTACTTCGTTGGCCTGAAGAAGTCCCTGTAGGTTAGCGCGGAGATAAAACTACTCAATTTTATCTCTTCCGTGATCCGAAAAATCTACCTGGCCTCTGCCACAAAGCGGTCCAAAAACCTTCGTGAGTTCTCTCCTGACTTTTGTTTGATGTGAGAGAGGTACCACGGCTGCTTCTCTTTCCGTCGGCTCGAGGCATACTGAGTCAGGAAGAGATCTGTGAGCTCCCGGAAGTCGCTGATGGAGCCTGAATGGAGGTGATGAAATCAGATGCGGGCATCCCCCTTCAGCGTGAGTGGAAAGTAGCGATATATTGTTGAGTCTTCCAATCCTTCTAAACTCAGATGGATGCGGAAGTGATCCAAATGGTCAATTGGATCACTACTTTTATCGTATGAGTCAAGGGAGTGCATCTTGAATTTGGTGGGTAGCGGACGATTTAGGATCTCTGCTGTGAAAGGAGATCTGTCAAGGTTAACAGCGTGCTCATCGTCCTTGAACACGCGGTTCTAAATCTTATCTACTCGTGGATCTGCGCGACCAGCGTTGACAGATCTCTAAGAGTTGAGGTAAGCCTTCAACTCTGTTTTGTTCCCGGAGGGTCCGGTAGCCTGCCAACTACTGCCTCCAGCAGACCTGGCAGTCCTGGAGGCTCACTCCTGGACTGAGTTTTTATTTTCTACCTGAGGGTATCATGGATTTTTTCTTTTCGGACTTTCTCCCGGCGTTGTGCTCTCAGAGAGCTCTTCAGACCAGTTCTGGCCTGGAGCACGCGATGAGGCTGGGATTTGATTATTCACCGGCCTCTCGGGCCTTCTGGCCGACTTCTTTTTTCTCTAGCCACATTTTCTGGTGGCTGGCGCAAGAATGGTTGCTGGCAAAGCCCCCTGCTGTGGCTATTCTTGTCGAGAGTAGAGTATTTGGAGCAGATGGTTGTTAGTCTGCATCCACTCCATCAGTCGTTGAAAGAAAGGCGTAGGCGTCCCGCTTGTCATCTCGTTGGCCAGGATACCAGCAGCGTGGTCCTGATCAGAAGAAATGGCGTCTCTAGCGGGATCGCTAGCTTGGGCTCTTGTATTCACCATTGCAGATGAATCTGGCATTGAAAAGAGAGCAGTGTGAGGAATTGTGGTTCGCTTTTTGTAAGCACTTCCCACAGACGGCGCCAATAATGCGTCCTTGGATCCGAACTTTAAATAGTTTCTAGTTGATCCGCTTGTCTGATTCCGATTTCGTTCACTTAGTTTGGATCCTGTACACCACTAAAACGAACAGGAGGTCAGCGTGTCAGCGAAAAGTTATCCCACCGAAAATACTCCGATACTCAAGTCAGTAAATAGCCTTCGAAATCTGTGAAGGTAACTGAAAATGAAAATTCAGGGGAAGAGTGTAAAAGTACGTAGGTTTCCAAATAAAAGAAAGGCAGTGCCGTCTCTTGAATCTTAATGGTGGGTGAAGGCAGTAGGCATCTGTTAACAGGAAGAGCGTCCGTATGCCTTTGATTTCTGTTTTTTCTCTCAGTAAGATAGGATGCTTTGCAGAGAGAGAATATGGGATTGTTCTAGGATGCGTAGTTGAGAGCGTAGTAGCAGATGTTGTGTGAGTGGTTGTTTGCGTGCCCTGAGCGAAGACCCTAGAGCTCTTTTTAATGGCCGTTGGGTGATCTTCCTTGGTTAGAAGGTGTGATTCCCTACGCCATGTTTAGGTGACCTTCCTTGTGTGGAAGGCACGCGTTACCTAATTAGTTGTGATCGTTTCCTTCTCTGGCGGGTAGTGACTTTCCAAATTTTCTGCATTCCTTTCAAGTATATTACCGTTGGAAGGCTCCACTTGATAAGAATTGGGAAGATCTGACGTCTTCCTTATGAGAAAGGCGCCGATCTTATCAACGTCCTTTTTTGGAGTTGGTTGGAATCATGGAAGGCGTAGGGTTAGAAAAAAAGTCGTTACTAACCACCCGTTGGAGCGTGGGCCCAAATGGGCCAGACCCGTTAAAAGCCTTTTTATTTTTGGCTTGTTGCTATAATGATTTTGGTCAACACACGGGTTGACCATCCTGAGTGTGAGTAAGCCGCCTGCCTGTGCCTCAGTCGGTTAACGCTGACGTTGTCCATCTAATGCGTATTTGGGTTTTTCAGTAATTCGGCCATCATTTCATGTTAGGCCAACGTTGACTGTCCAACAGTGGATCTGGATCACCTTTGACTATTGGGTCAGCTCATTTACAGTATACCCATCAAAAAATAATAATGATAATATCGGAATAACTATTTTTTACATATAATG
>JAODPA010065841.1:0-10991 GCA_025585075.1 Nepenthes mirabilis | reverse complement strand
TATTTTTCATATTATTAATACATATTGATGCGTCAATGGATCCAAGTTTCAAATAGATTCGAGTTGACTTGATTGTTTGGATCCAATTCCGTTCACCGAGTCTGAGCCCTACACACCACTGTAGTAAATAAGAGGTTAGGTACCGACGAGATGTTATTCTACCGAAAATACTCCGACGCTCAAATCAATAATTAGCATCCAACTTTTAAGAAGGTAAATAGAAATGAGAGTAGAAAGAAGATGAGTGTTTGAGATGGGAGCTTGGTTTTCTTCCAGACGTGAGAGGCATTCTTATGGCTCGTGAGGAATACGGTCTCTCAGCCCTGTGTTCACAAGGAACATAGAGAGAGAGAGGGCGAGTCTGAGTTTTGTAAGCTTTAGTGCTTAAAGAATTGTCAGAGCACTATGAAAGCTTTTAGAAGAGAAGTGAGCCTCTGAAATCTGAGTAATAAGCGTGTACGATCTCAACAGTGAGGGTTGTTATCTTAGAAGTGAGCATGCCCTGGAGTGAAGGGTCCATGACTTTTATAGGTGAAATGCTGGATGACCTTCCTTAGGTAGAAAAGTTTGATTCCTGCAATCTGTCGGGCAACCTTCCTTGGGAGGGAAGGCTTGATTTTCGCAATCTATTAGGATTTCTTCCCTTTCTAGAGGGTAACGGCTCCCAGGATTACTCACGTTTCTTCTGTACCTTGTTACTGTTAGGGTTTGCAGTGGGAAGGAAGAGAGAATCTAGTACTATCCTTATAGGACATGCGCTGAATTTGTTGGTACCCGTTACAGTGAAAATTACCTTCTGGAAAGGCACAAAATCAGGAAAGTGAATTGTTGCTGATCGTGTACGGAGGTGTGGGCCCAATTGGGCCAGGCGTACGTGAGGCTTGCTTTCCTGGGCCGGCTTATTGTAACACTTCCGGTCAACAGAAATGTTACTGTCTCATGGAGAGCCTATTGGCCCCTCGGTTTGGCCTCTTATCTGGTAAACGCCTGGTATTGACCGTCCAGGCGCGCATATGAGCCTTCGTGGATTCGGGCCGTTTCTCTTATTTGGTCCGCCCGCTATAGATGTGCCCATCACTAATCCCCCGTATTAGTGGTCTGAATTTTGACATCTAACATTTTCATGATGGGACGTGTCTGGCTTTCGTTCGTTAAAGTCCATTGGACTGGTGGCAGTGTTGTCGACTGTCTAGCGCAAAGCCTGGTGTTCTTCTGAAGCGTTGACAGAATTCGTTGACCGTCTGGGCTATACTCTAGGGAACTGTAGAAGGGCATGTTGATCAGATTTGTTGGCCGTCTGGGCCAAAATTCAGGAAACTTATTGATGGAAGTGTTGACTGAATTTGTTGACCGTCTAGGTCAAAATTCGGAGGACCTGTGGGAGTGGGAATGACGCACCATCATTAGCCGGCCTGTTAGACGAAAAGGCGGCCACATGTCTACACGTGGTGAATTCAAGATCCCAATAATTAATGCATCGGAGGATCTGATTACGAGACGTGGCAGAAATGATGGTGCACGTTTATGAGAGGGTTAGTGGGTTCTATGTTCACACTGGTCTTTAAGTTGTCCGTCCATTTTCTTTTTGAATTTTTCTATGCTTTCCTTCGTCTTCCTTTGCTTGAAAAAACCCTAAGTGTCTTACTGCCTCTTTTGTTTCCACATCTATGGCTTCCTCTATTGTTGATATTACTTTGATCCTTAACGAAGGTGACGTAAAAGAGTTATACGTGGAGTACAACATTCTTAAGGAGGTTGACTTTCGAGTTCCTGGGAAGGACAACAGGTCGTTCCTGCCGACTGAGGGCTTCGTGACCATCTACGATGCCCATCTAAGGAGTGGGTTACGCGTTCAAGTCCCTAACAAACTACTCGCAATATTTTGAGTACTTCGAGTCCCAATCGCACAGTTCCATGCGAATGCGGTGCGGTATCTATGCTCCTGTGGCATATTCCTCCGTCAGCATTCGAGGCGGCTTACAGTGGCGATGGTCAGAGGCTGTTTAAGTAAACCAGGGAGCGGAGTGGATCTCCCTGGCCCCACGCGGTGGTCTCCAGGTAGGTACTGCCATATACGACTCCTTGAAGAATTGAAAGAATTGGTTCTTTTTTATCCAAGTGGGTAAGTCCTAGCTGTTGGCTAGGGAGTGGGGTAAGGTGCCTGGAATCTACTCTGGGACACCCTCTGAGGAGAAGACGACGTTTTGGCATGGATGGTCAAATTGGTTGAGAGCCACACTGGGGAGTTCTGGAGAGACCACTTGGTCTCTCGCGCTAAGGCCGAGAAGGCCAAGTGGGGGCCTCCTTCTCCGGAGTAAAAAATGAGGAAACCGCCCAGAAACAGGAAGGTAGGGTCCCTTGAGGTCAGAGAGCCACCCAGTGAGGAGTCTCTTGAAGGTTCTAGGGTGAAGAGAATGGTGATGCCCTCTTCGTCCTCCTCCCCCAAGCCAGGGTGCGTACTGGCCGGTCAGCTTTCGAGAGTTGACAATAGCTCTAATTTGGGCGGTGTTGAGCCTGCTGGCGAGACCTTAAGGGCTAGATTTCATTCCTCCGCCAATTGCATTGTTTTGGCCTTGTTGGCACAGAAGCGCGTAGGGCCAATGGAGACCCCATAGTGGAGCGGGCTGGTGATTTGTCGGAGGAGACGCCATCTAGGGAACCCAAGGAGGCGCCTGCTATGCCTCCTATTGTATTGATTGTTGTACCATTGGAGGAGTCTGCTACTACTACGCCGTTGCAGGATCCTGCTACTGGGGAGCTCCAGGAGGCTCAAGGGGCACCAACAGCCAGAGAGCCTGTTCAGGCTATTGGTGAGACTGCGAAGGTGTAGGAGCAGCCATCTGCCAGGGATCCGTGCGGGACGAAGGATTGTTTTGCGGGGCTACCAGAGGAGTTTGTGACGGAGGTTACTGCCAGACCTGTTCAGGAGGGGTCCACTCCTACTCCACCACTGCCAGAGCTAAGGTTGCACGTTAGGCCAGAAAGGCCGATGCGAACGATCTGGTATGCATATTTCTGTAACTTGCCTTGCCTTTAATTTTTCCGTTATTGACCTTTATCCTTTTTTGCAGACTGACAAGGTCGCAATCACAGTCATTAAGGCACTTGAGCAGAGAGATAAGGTGATCTCCGATAGGAATATGGAGATCGCCTGGCTTGATGCGGAGTTGGCGGCCTTAAGGCGAAGTATCGTGAGGATGCGGCTACCTTGGAATCTGTGCTGGCAGACTTGGAGGTGGAGAATGCCATACTAAGGGAGGAGAACACTGGCTTGAAGGATGCTATGGTAGCCGGCCTGGTGGAGGAGAATGACCGTCTGAAAGAGGAGAATGAACGGGTCACGGGGCGCATCAACCAACTCACGAGGCAGATGACCACTTTGGAGAATGAGCTGAGACTCCGCATTCACTCTTATGAGGTCTCGAACATGATGCTAGCGTGGTTATGGGAGGGAATCAACATCAGCCGACGTATTGTGCGGCTGATTGATCCTGATTTTCTAGTGGAGTTTATTGACCTATCGAATCGGTCTGCCCAACGTTGCGAGAGCCTCATGGGGGAGCCACGGAGCGGTCGTGGACCACCGCTGCCTCCTTATCGTTTTGTGGTCTCAATTTTTTTTATCGATGTAAATGTATATCACCACAACCAATAAAATAAGTGCTTTTATAGACGTTGTGTGCCCTTACATTTATTGCTTTTTTCAATTTGTCTGTTGTTGTATTGACCGCCAACTTGGCGTACCACTCGCAAGTTGGCCATCTGCCTTGTTTACGGTGCTTTTGGCGCATCCCGAAGGACTTGGGTCCTTGGGGAGGCCACTAGGCCGACGTTCATGTCATATCAAGCCTACCTAATACTCGCGCATGAGTGACGTTTGGTGGTGCTACCCAAATGTAAACTTGGGCGGTCGACTTTGGAGTAGTACTTTACTCCTGTCGACCATCATTGACTGATCTTGTTATCTCCTTGTGGAGGAGGCTATCCCGTGTGCTACGCAAGCCCTCTAAGATTTTGACTGCGAATAGGTTACTTGGATGACCAAGGTTTAGATACGACCGCTTATGGACCGCCTGGATGACCAGGGTTTGAATTCGACAGCTTATGGGCTGCTCAGATGATCAAGATTCAAATACGATCACTCATAAGTCGCCTGGATGATCAGGATTTACATACGACCGCTCATGGGCCGCCTGGATGGCTGGGATTTAGTAACGAGCGGGTAAAAATTTGCCCGAATTAATGGCAGTTTAGGTCACCTAACCCTGCAATAAGAAAGACATACAATATTTACAAAAAGAAGAAAACCAAACACATGTGAAGGAGAATACTTATTTTATTAATTGAAAATTGAATACAAATGCTTACATACAATCATGCGAACTACCTACTTGGGCCATTATTGGAAGTAACTTTTGAGGTGAATCGCATTCTACGTCCGTGGAACCAACTTTCTACCCTAATTTTGGAGCTTATGTGCTCTGTTTCGTAGGACAGAGGAGACTAGGAAAGGCCCTTCCCAATTTGGGGAGAGTTTATTCCGGTTGAAAATTTTGCATGTAACCTCGACGCTTTGCAAGACCAAATCTCCAATCTTAAACTGCCGCTCTTTTACCTTCTTATTATAATAGCGCGCGATTCGCTATTGGTAGGCTGCAGTCAGTATCTTGACAATGTCGTGGGCTTCTTCTAACAAGTTTAGGTGTTCTCAGATTTTTTGGGAGTTACCTTGTGGGTCGAAGGATTTGACCCTAAGACTTGAAAACCCAATGTCAACTTGGATTATCGCTTTAATTCCGTAGCAGAGACTAAAGAGTGTCTCATGAGTCGGCTCCTTTTGAGTAGTCCGGTCAGACCAGAGGACGGAGGGCAGCTCGTCCACCCAAGTGCCCCCTGTATCTTGCAGCTTGGGCTTAAGACCGTGGAGTAGCGTACTGTTCGTGACCTCCACCTGTCCATTCGCTTGAGGATACGCCATCGAAGTGTGGACCAGCTCAATGCCCAGGCTAGTATAATACTTGGTGAAGTGTTTTCTAAAAATTGGGTTCCATTGTCAGTCACTATAACCTCTTGAACGCCAAACCTGCTAATGATACTTTGGCGAACGAATTCAAGAGCGTTATGCTCTGTAATCTTGGCCAACGGGATGGCCTCGACCCACTTCTAAAATAGCTGATGCCCGCAAAGATAAACTTCCTTTGTCCTGTTGCAATGGAAAACGAGCTGAGAATGTCAAGCCCACACTGTGCGAAGGGCCAAAGAGCCTTGAGGGACTTTAGTTTAGTGGAAGGCTGGTGGCGAAGGTTGCCGTGAAGTTGGCAGCTCTCACACTTCTTTACGAACTTGAGTGCATCATTCTTCATTCACGGCCAGTAGTAACCCTATCGCATCATCTTGAACGCCAAGTCCTTGCTGCCAATGTGCGATCCACAAATCTCAAGGTGGATTTTGCCCAAGGAATAGTTCGCCTCATCAGGGGTTAGGCACCGGAGGTACGGAGTCGAGTAACCGTGGTGATACAGTCATCCGTCGATTACAATGTACCAGCAGGTCGTCTTCTTGATCCGCTTGGCCTTATCCGCATCTTCTGACGGTGTTCCGTTCGTCAGATATTTTTGGTAGGGCGTCATCTAATTTTTATTCAGGAGATTTGTATCGCCTCCTGTTCCTCTATGTTGGGAGCGTTCAGGACCTCCCATATGCCCCTTGAATACTGCTCTGGGTTTTCGGTTATTGCCGCTCTGAGCAGTTGGTCAGCCTTCTAGTTTTCAGTTCTGGGAACATGGCCCAGGGTTAGTCTATCGAAACTCCGCACAACCTCCATTACTTTGGTCAAGTACTTGGCCAAATGTAGGTTGTTCGCCTTGAAACTCCCGTTAACTTGGTTAACGAGTAGCTCAGAGTTGTTATAGACAGTCAGTCGCTTGGTGGAGCACTCCTTGGCTAGTCTTAACCCGACTAACAGAGTTTTATTTTTGGCAATGTTATTGGTGGTTGGGAAGTCCAGTCTAAGGGAGTATTTTACCATAAACCCGTCAGGGGTGTTGAGGACCACCCCGGTACCACTGCTTGAGTCCGTAGAAGATCCGTCTTGATCGAGGACCCATTCCGATACTCCCTTATGCTATTCCGTGTCCTCAGGGGCATGCTCTTTGAGAATTGGGATCGTGATCTCGACGATAAAGTCAGCCAGAGCCTACCCTATTATAATCGGTATGGACCGACATTCGATGTTGAACTCCCCCAATTCAATAGCCCACTTCACGAGCCACCCAGAAACATTGGGTTTCTTAAGAATGCTCTTCAGAGGTTGGTCGATGAGAACAATCCTGCAGTGCGCCTGAAAGTAGGGCCTCAATTTTCGGACAGAGAAAACATGCGCTAAAGCTAACTTCTTAGTGCATGGGTAGCGCATCTCCAGACCGGTCAATGTCTTGTTCTCGTAGTAGACCGGCCGCCGAGTGTCAGATTCTTGGCATACAGGGACGGAGCTGAGGGCCGCCTCTAACACCGTCAGGTAAAGGTACAGCTCTTCTTCGTCCTTGGGTGACGTCAGCAATAGCAGGCTGGCCAAATACTAATTCAACTCATTGAAGGCTGTTTGGCACTCCGCCCTCCATTGGAAACTATTCAATTTCGTCCCCCCTCAGAGCCTTAAAAAACGGCTGGTACTTGTCACCATGCTTAACTAAGAAACGGGACAAGACTGCCAGTCGTTCGGTCAGCCGTTGGATATCGTTGACACTTCGCGGTGGAGCCATGTCTGCAAGAGCCTTGATCTTCTCTAAGTTTGCCTCGATCCCTCATTGAGAGACGATGAAATCTAGGAACTTTCCAAGGCCACTTTGAAGACGCACTTGGCCAGATTTAGTCTCATTTGATGTGTGCGGAGCACTTCAAATGATTCTGCTAGATCACAAATATGGTCACTGGTGGTTCTGCTATTGACGAGCATGTTGTTGATGTACACCTCCACATTACGGCCGATCTACTTTTCAAATATTTTGTTTACGAGCTGCTGGTAAGTAAATCCTGTATTGTTTAGACCAAATGGTATTACCTTATAACAATAAGTGCCCTACTCCGTCATGAGCGAGGTGTGCTCCTCATCCTCTGAGCTCATCCGGATCTGGTTGTAATCCAAGTACGCGTCTACGAAACTCAATAGCTCATATCCGAATGTAGAATCTACCAGCAGGTCAATCATGGGTAAAGAAAAGCTATCCTTCGCGTTGGCTTTGTTAATGTCAATAAAATCGATGCACATTCGTCATTTTTCGTTGCTTTTCTAGACGAAGACAACGCTAGAGAGCCAATCCCATTACTGGACTTCCCTGATGAAACCGGCATCCAGCAGCTACCTTACTTCCTCTTGGAGGTGACCAACTTTTCTACCGAAAGGTTTCTCTACTTTTTCCTGACGGGCTTGTGGTTGAGATCGAGATCCAACTTGTGAACCATTACTCCGACCGGAATCCTAAGCATGTCAGCGGGAGTCCACGCGAATATGTCAGTGTTCTGTTATAATTATGTGATCAGCTCGTCGCGTAATGTGTTAATGAGTGAGCCGCCAATCTGTACGCACCTTTTCAGATCCTCCGGGTTCAGTGGGATCGGTTGCCTCACTAGACTGCGCCTACTGTAGGGTTGTTTCGTCTCAATGGTCGAGTTTTCCTTCCGACCCGGTGCTGCCCCCTTCGACTTGAGACATTTAATGTGTCTGCCCAGTGATTTCGTCACCCAGCACTTCGTTGACACCGTACGATATAGGAAATTTTATTTTGAGGTGCGGTATTGAAGTGACGGCTCCGAACGATGTTATGCACAGGTAGCCAAGTATTGCGTTGTATACGGATGGCAGGTCGACTACCAAAAATTTGAGTGTACGACTTGCAGTTTTTGAGTATATGTCCAGGGTGACCTCCCACTGGATTGTCCCTTAGACGGGCACTGGCCATTGTCAATGCCGTATAGCGGGCTTTCGGTAGGTTTTAATTGACTCTTTTTGAACCAAATTTAAAAAATTTATCAAGGTAGAGTAAGTCGCGTGAACTTTCATTATCAATGAACACTCGTTTCGGACGGTAGCGTCGACTACCAATTGTCCGAAATGAGTGCGGATACAATAAGGGGATCTACATGGGGGAAAATTACATGTGCTAAGTCATTGTTACTAAAACGAATGACGTTGTCCGTGGTGCACTGCTTCTTCCTCCCAATCTGCTGCTCATTATTGTCCGTTGGGTTCTTGGCTGGCCGAGTAGCGATCATATTGACCACTCCTACCGTAACCCGATTTCGTAGAGGGAAAGGCTCCGATCCTTCTCCGCCTGTAGTGCCAAAGCTCTGGCCAGGGTTCTTGACGAACCTAGTAAGGTGGCCTCTCCGGATCAGCTCTTCTATCTCCCGCTGGAGAGTCTTGCAATCCTCTGTGAAGTGTCTGAAAGATCGATAGAAATCACAGTATTTAACCGAATTTCCTCCCTCCGCCTTCTTAAGTGGTTTTGGTCACTTAAGAAACTTCTCTCCACGGATTTGCATGAGAATGTTCGAACGCGTATCGGTCAAGGGCGTTAGGCTGATCGGTCCGTAATCCTTGCACTCCGGTGGTCCGATCCTGTGATGCTTCCTGCGAGAGTGATCGTCGCCGTTAAACTTCCTCCTTCCCTCTCTTGGGAATGAGCGAGGCTGTTCGGTCGTCTCAGGACGCTTAGCCTCGTTGGCCTCCTCTGCCGCCGCGTAGGCCCTGGTGATGAACTCCACCTCCCAGAATGTCTACGAATTCTTGTGCATCAGGTGTCTGAAGAAATCCTCGTATGTCAGCACGAAAATGAAACTGTCCAACTTCATCTTCTCCGTGATCCTGGGGATACGCCTGGCATCTGCCACGAAGCGATTTAGAAATTTTTGTGGATTCTCTCCCTGCTTCTGCTTGATGTGGGAGAGATTCCGGCACTACTTCTCTTCCCGACGACTGGAGGAGTATTAGGTCAAGAAGAGATCAGTCAGCACCCTAAAGCTTCTGATCGAGTCTGAGGGGAGATGGTGTAGCCATATACTAGCGTCCTTCTTCAAGGTTAGCGGGAAGTAGTGACACATTACTGAATCCTCCAACCCTTACAGATTCAGAAATGTGCAGAAATAATCAAGATAATCCACTGGATCAGTGCTCCCATCGTAAGAGTCAAATTGAGGCATCTTGAACTTTGTCAGCATTGGACAGTTCAATATCTCCGCTGTGAAAGGAGATCTATCCAGATCGATAGTGTGCTCGTCGTCCTTGAACACGCGATTTCAGATCTTCTCCAACCTGAAATTTGCCCGAGCAGCGTTGGCTGATCTCTTGGAGTTGAGATAGGTCCTCAACTCCATTCCTTCCCTAGTGTGGCCAGTAGCCGGTTGGCTACTGCCGCCAGTAGATCTGATGACCCGGGTGGCTTCCTCCTGGGCCTGGGTCCTGGTCTCCGCCCAAGAGTATCAGGGGTTCTTTTGTTTCGGACTTTATTCCGCAGTCATGCTACCTGAGCGCTCTTCAAACCTTAGCCGGCTTTGGGCGTGTGAGGACTCAGGCATCTGAATGTTGGTTGGCTTTCTGGATTTTCTGGCCAGCTTTTTCTTCCTCTGGCCTCCTCTCCTGGAGCCCAGTGCAGGGACTGCCGTGGGCGAAGCCTCCTACTGAGAGTGTTCTTGACGGAAGCAGAGTATTTGGAGTATCTTATTGGTGTTCTGCATGTCTTCCAACAGATGCTGAAAGAAGGGTGTGGGAACCCCGTTGACCGTCCCGTTGACTATGGCACCAGTAGCGTGGTCCCGGTCGAAAGAAGTCACGTCTCTAGCGGGCTCGCTAGCTTGCGCTCTCGTATTCACCATTCTGGTTAGCTTGGGAGGTGAAATTGAGAAAGGTGTATGAAAAAATATGGTAGGCTTTTTGTAAGCGATTCCCATAGACGGCACCAATGATGCATCCCTGGATTCAAGTTTCAAACAGATTCTGGTCGTCTTGATCAACTGGATCCGGTTTCATTCACCAAGTCTGAACCCTACACACCACTACAACAAACAAGAGGTTTGGTGCTGACGTGATATTGTCCCATCAAAAATACTCTGACTCTCAAATCAGTAATCAACCTTCGATTTTTAAGAATGTAAATGGAAATGAGAGTAAAAGGAAGATGATGAGTATTTGAGATGGGTGCTTGGTTTTCATCTAGAAGTAAGAAGCGTTCTTGTGGCTCGTGAGGAGCACGGTCTCTCAGCCATATATTCGCAAGGAACGTAGAGAGAGAGAGAGGGTGAGTCTGAGTTTTGTAAGTGTTAGAGCTTGAAGAACTATTAGAGCACTATGAAAGTTTTTAGAAGAGAAGTGAACCTCTAAAATCTGAGTAATGAGCATGTATGATATTAACAGCGAGCGTTGTTGTCTTAAAAGTAACCATGCCCTAAAGCGAAGGCTTCATGGGCTTTTATAGATGAAATGCTGGATGACTTTCCTTGGGTAGGAAGGTTTGATTCCTACAATGTGTCAGGTGACCTTCATTGGGCAAGAATGCTTGATTTTCGCAATCTGTTGGGATTACTTCCTTTCCTGGCAGGTAACGACTCTCAGGATTACTCACATTCCTTCTACACTTTACTACCGTTAGGGTTTACATTAGGCAGGACGAGAGAATCCAGTACTTTCCTTATGAGACGTGCGCTGAATCTGTTCGTACCCATTACAATAAGAATTTTCTTCTGAAAAGGCATGAAATCAAGGAAGTGAGCCATTGCTGGCCGTGTAAGGAGGTGTGGGTCCAATTTGGCCCGACCCATGTGAGGCTTGCTTTATTGGGCCAGCCTACTGTAACACTCTGGTCAATAGAAATATTGATCGTCTAATGGGAAGCCTATTGGCCTTTCGGTTTGGCTTTTCATCCGATCAACGCTTGGCATTGACCGTCCAGATGCGTGTATGGGCTTTCGTGAATTTGGACTGTTTTTCTTATTGGGCC
>JAODPA010065830.1:14965-34222 GCA_025585075.1 Nepenthes mirabilis | reverse complement strand
GTATCTGGTTTGAATTTGTGACGCTGAAACATAACCAGTTTGGACTAAATAATACAATTTTTTATTTGATGATATTAACATATAAATTAATCGCATTTTAACAAATTGGTAAAATATAAATGTACTTTTTGCATGATTAGAATTTGAGCAATAACTACACTGTAATAATTATCACAGAAGCTACTACTTAGAATCGTCAATTAAATTGAAATATTTATTAGATCAAACGTACAGTTGTGTCACTATTATGGGTGGGTTTTAGGTTTTAGTTATGATAAATTACGGTGATAGACCCTATGACGACCTGACTTTTACCACTGTAAAAAGCCGTCATCAAGCCAAAAAGAAACCTTGCCTTAAGCGCATAATAAAATGGTGGACATAAAAAGGGTCTCCTGAGGCCGGACTAAATAACACTGGCCCACCGGTTTAATTTCAAACTTGTCCGGCCAACTCTGATGTTAGGCGGACCAAAATGCCCTGAGATGCTTACTAATAAATATTCATTTCAAAAACAAACACAGAAACGTACTAACATTCAAAACATTTACAAAATTCATAAACAGCGGAGTCTATTCAACATCAAAAGATAAAATAAAGCTCTTCAAAATCTGCTCCGGCTCGCCAAACCATTTTGATACTCCACAAAGTTCTACTCAACTTCATCCTCCATAATTCTTTCATTATCTGAAAAATAGCAAGAATGAGCTACAAAGCCCAGCAAAATACTCACATGTAGAAAATAGAGAACATAACATATACATATAAGCGAATATAATACGAAAATCATCATATCTTTTAGTTCAGAATTTTCTTAGTCTTTTTCTTCTGGTCTTGTCTACTGAAAACTTATAAAAACCATGGAGGGTTCTTATCATCTTTAGGGACCGGACGGAAGTGGACAACATCGAGGACGGGTTGTGTGTAACCCCACAACCTAAAGCCGTATCCCCTTATTATGCTCCCCTGGGCGGGAGGTAATGCCTTTATCCCGACATACGGGGCCAAAAGTCTTATGCTACCAAAAGGTTCCCTCCCGTGGCCTAGGAGGCATCCTCGAGTGTCACTTCAATATCCCTCATCCATCTTTTACAACAAGTTTAATGAAGACTCGGTTCTTAGTTCATATGGTCGATCGTTATGATTCAAAAGTCAGAGTTCCACTTGCTGTCCGAATTAATACATTATTCTTTAAGCCGAAACTCTTTTCTTTTTCAGATGGAGTTCACAATGCCGGAGTTCATTTTTAGACGAAGTTCAAAATGCCGAAGTTCTTTTTCAGACGGAGTTCTTTAGAATCGGAAGCTCTGAGAATCGGAGTTCGTTTTCGTTTAAAATCTGAAGTTCTTTTCTGTAAAAGACGGAGTACTTTTCTTCAAAGGACGGAGCTGTTTTCTGTAAAAAGTCGGAGTACTTTTCTTCAAAGGACGGAGCTCTTTTTCGTAAATTATCAGAGTTCATATAGTTTGGCAGATAATCATACAAAACTGAACATCATAAAGTCTTTTCCTTAAATATGCACTGATCGATAAATAATCATACTTTAAGCATCAGATATGAAAAGAACATAATAAATATCATATAAGTTCATATAATATCAAATATATTAGCATATAAATCATGCATAAATATGAACTTGAAAACAGGAGTGAGTATCTTGCCTAGATTTCTTCTACTTTTCTTCTACCTTGCCTTGAATCCCTTGACCTTCCTTTACTTAGAATTCTATTGCGTGTCTCCTTCTCATTCTTCTAATTTTTATTTATAGGCCTTAGATCTGATAAACGCCATTAATGATTGGCAATAAGAGAGAATGTTTCATAAGAAAAAATGTTTCATCATTAATGATTGGCAAATCTAAGGGGAACGTTTCATCATTTTTGGCGTTTACATTTCTACAGAGTTTATTAATTGCCAGTTAACTGAACTTGGCTTCTCATGTAAACACATTAAATCTCTGGTTAACAGAACCTAATTTTCTCATGTAAACACCTTAATTTTCTGATTAATTGAACTTAGTTTTCTTATTTTTGGTCAACTATCTGCGTTGATCGGATTATTCTTTCACCACATCCGGTCAACACCTGTTGACCGGAGTATTAACTTCGGCTTTATCCACTACAAAGCTACTCCGTCCTTCGCACAAAGCTACACTGGCCTTACTGAAAATGATTCACTTTGCCGGACTTGATTTTCATCAAATAACACTCCGGACTTCTTTTTATGCAGGAAAAGTCCGAACTTCTTTTTACCCAGGAATTTCGGACTAAAAATCCAGACTTCTCTTTATCCAGGAAATCCGGACTGAAAATCCGGACTTCTTTTTTATCCGAACTAAAATTTTATCCTAAGGCCAATTTACTTTTCTTATTACCTTCTCTGGTCAACTGGTGTTGACCAGATTTTAAGAACTCGATAATCTGGGTCGTTACAATCTCCCCCACTTATAGAAATTTCGTCCTCGAAATTTTAAATAAAGTTATTAACCTCGAGAAAATAAATAGGGATATTTATTCCGCATCTCTTTTTCTCGTTCCCAAGTTGTCTCTTCCTTTGAATGATTCTTCCAAAGCACCTTTATTAGAGATATCGATTTGGTGCGCAGCCGCTGCTCTCTTCGATCTAAGATTTCAACTGGTTTCTCTATATAAGACAAGTTCTTATCAATTGTCAGATGTTCAAACTCAATTACATGAGTAGGATCATGGACATACTTCCGAAGCATTGATACATGAAATACGTTGTATACTTCTGCCAAGTTTGGAGGTAGTGGCAGCCTGTAAGCTACTTCTCCGATCCTTTCCAAAATTTCAAACGGCCCAATAAATCTTGGCTTTAGCTTTCCTTTTACCCCAAGTCTGTACTTTTCTTTCGACGGCGATACATTTAGAAACACAAAATCGCCCTCTTCAAACTCTAATATCGATCTTCTTCAGTCTGCATAGTTCTTTTGTCTGCTTCGGGCTACTCTGAGATTCTCATGCACTATTTGGATCTTTTCTGCCGTCTCTTTAATAACCTCAGGACCCAAAATCTTCCTATCTCCGCGCTCCTCCCAGTGAATTGACGACCTACATTTTCTTCCATACAAAACCTCAAAAGGAGCCATGCCTATGCTGGCATGATAACTATTATTGTAGACAAATTCTGCCAGAGCTAAGGAATTATCTCAAGTCCCTTTCATCTCTAAGACCGAGGCTCTTAGCATATCCTCAAGAATCTGGATAGTTCGTTCTGACTGGCCATCCGTTTGGGGATGAAAAGCGGTACTAAACTTTAGTTCTGTCCCCAATTCTTTATGTAAACTTTTTCAGAACCTTGAAACGAAACGAGGATCTCTATCTGATACAATAGAAACAGCTACACCGTGAAGCCTGACAACCTCGTTTATGTATAACTGGGCTAGTTTATCACGGGAATAAGTTGTCCGGATTGCCAGAAAATGAGCTAACTTTATTAGCCGGTCAACAATCACCCAAATAGTATCATGCTTCCCAGGCGTCCTTGGCAGACTGGTCACAAAGTTCATGGCAACATCTTTCCATTTTCAGCCCGAAAATGGCATTGGTTGCAATAACCCGGACGGCTGTTTTCTTTCCACTTTTACTTGTTGGCATACAATGCATTTTTCCACATAGCCTGCAATATCCCTCTTCATATTTCTCCACCAGAATATTTTCTTCAAATCCTGATACATTTTATTAGCTCCTCGATGAATCGTATAACGGGATCTATGGGCTTCTTTAAAGATTCTTTCCTTTAACTCCTTGTCGTCCGGTACACACAATCGATCTTTAAATCGCAAAGCTCCATCTGGTTTAACATGAAAACCACTTCGGGAATCTTTGTCTAACTCATTCGTAATATTCATAAGAAAGGAATCATTTGCTTGTCCTTCCTTAACTTCATTTATCAACTCCGGCTGGACTTGAAGGTACGCTAAAATCATACGTTTTCCTTGCACATAACGTTGAATGTCATAGTGCATAAGGCAGTCCAGCATCTCCATCTGTTTGACTTGCATCCTTGCCAAGATGCCAGGTTGTCGACTTAGTGCATCGGCAACCACATTGGCCTTTCCTGGTTCGTACCGGATTTCATAGTCATAATCCTTCAGGAATTCAATCCACCTTCTCTGCCTCATATTCAGTTCTTTTTGTGAGAATAGATACTTTAGACTCTTATGATCAGAGTACACCAAGAATCTCTCACCATACAGATAATGTCTCCAGATTTTTAGTGCAAACACAACAGCAGCCAATTCTAGGTCATGCGTTGGGTAATTCCTTTCATGGTCCTTCAATTGTCGCGACCTATAGGCAATTACTCTTCCGGTTTGTATTAAGACATAGCCCAACCCAAACTTTGAGGCATCACAATAAACAATCAACCCTCCGGATCCATTTGGAATAATCAAGACCGGAGCAGAGGTTAATCGGTCTTTAAGCATCTGGAAGCTCTCTTCACAATCCTTGGTCCACTCAAACTTGGCATCCTTCTTCGTTAACTGCGTAAGTGGCAAGGCGATTTGGGAGAAGTTTTTCACAAACCGTCTATAGTATCCAGCCATGCCTAAGAAGCTTCGCACTTCGGTCACAGAGGTTGGCCGGTTCCACTTTACCACTGTTTCCACTTTCTTAGGATCGACGGAAATTCCTTCTTTGGAGATGACGTGTCCAAGGAATCCCACTTCCTCCAACCAATATTCACACTTTTTTAATTTGGCGAACAACCGATGCTCCCTAAGGATCTGGAGTGTAGTCTGTAAATGTTCCTCGTATTCCTCATAGCTTTTCGAGTACACAAGGATGTCGTCGATAAAGACAATCACAAACTTATCCAAATATGGTTGAAAAATTCGGTTCATTAGATCCATAAAGACAGCCGGAGCATTTGTCAACCCAAAAGGCATCACTACAAACTCATAATGCCCATATCTAGTCCGAAATGCGGTCTTTGGTATATCCGTCGTTCTGATCCGAAGTTGATGATATCCGGATCTAATGTCGATTTTCGAAAACATACAAGCTCCTTGTAATTGGTCAAAAAGATCATCAATCCTTGGCAGAGGATATTTATTATTTGTGGTAATTTTGTTCAGTTCCCGATAATTCACACATAATCTCATGGTTCCGTCCTTCTTCTTTACAAAGAGAACCGGAGCTCCCCATGGTGATACACTCGGCCGAATGAAACCTTTGTCTAATAATTCCTGCAGTTGCTGTTTCAATTCTTTACATTCGGCCGGTGCCATTCTATATAGCGCTTTGGATATTGGTGCAGATCCTGGCATCAATTCCACTTCAAACTCCAATTCTCGCTGAGGTGGCAGCCCAGGCAAATCCTCAGGAAATACATCTTTGAATTCTCGTACTATAGGAATTTCTTTGGCCACAAATTTCCGCTCAGTAACCACACTGGCAAAAGCTAGATAAGCTTGACACCCATCATTAATCAAGTGCTTGGCATGAAGAGCTGAAATGAAACAAGATGCTTTCTTTCGCCGGACTCATTGTATATAGAACGACTTGTTTTCAGAAATGGTGAACTCCACTCTTTTCCGAAAATAATCAATTCTGGCATGATAACTTGCTAACCAGTCAATTCCCAAAATTACATCAAAATCAATTATTTCTAGTAAGACTAGATTAACAGACATTACACATCCTTTTAATTCTAGTGGACACTCCAAATATACTACATTTAAAATTTTTGACGACCTTGTAGGTGAAGTGACCATCAGTGGGAAGTCAAGAACTTGAGAAAAGGTTGTAAGGTATTGTGCAAATTTCTGAGACACAAAAGAGTGAGTGGATCCGAAGTCAAAAAGCACATGACTAGACGTTCCACAAATAGAAAGTTTACCTTCCACAACCTCCGTAGAGGGTTCGGCGTCCTGTGCAGAGACAACAAACACTTTAGCTGTAATAGGGGGCTTAGATCCTGGGACCTGTTTAGCAAGTAGATAGTCCCTAATCAAGTGTCCAGCTTGGCCACAGTTATAACAGACTCCCAACTTCTTATAACAAGGTTTTCCTTCATGATACTTCCCGCAATGCTCACATTCATTTTTAGCTGAAGCTCGAAAATTTGGCACAGACCTATTCTGCTCCCCACTAGGCACCGAGGGTCTTGCTTTCTTAGAAGGACCTCCACTCACACTGCCCCTTGAGGTTTGACTGAAAGCCCTTTGCCTGACCATTGCTCCTCTTTCGAGTTCTTTCTCATAGATGACAACATTCTCGAGTACCTCTCCGTAGGTGGCCAATGTCAGAGTTGAAAATTGCCTTCTAATATCATCCTTCAGTCTCTGAAAGAACCTCCTAGCCTTCCTGTTCAGATCATCCACCATAAAAGGAGCATATCGAGATAATTCTGTAAACTTTGCATCATATTCAGTCACCGAGCGAGTACCCTGCCCTAGGCGAAGGAATTCATCCTCCTTTTGTCCACGAAAATTAGCAGGGAAATACTTCTCCAAAAATACTGCTTCAAATATTTCCCAACTAATATCCCGATCTGGCACATTGAAAACTCTTTTTTGCATTTCCCACCAGTGGTGAGCCTCGCTTGCCAGCTTATGAGTGGCATACAGAACCATGTCTCAAGCAGGACACTTAATTACTGCAAATACCTTTTCAGTCTTTGAAGCCAAGTGTCTGCCTTCAACGGGTCAGGTTCCCCTAAGAATTCAGAAATTCGTTCGTTAGTGAAATGATTATAGACTGATCTTTCCTAATGTACAGGCATTAGGTTGGCCGCCGGAGTGGGTAGAGTTGTTGGAGTCAAAACTTCTATGACTTCGGCCATTCTGTCCAACAGATTTGAATATTGTGCCTCCCGATCCGGAGTGTTGTTAATCTGAACGTTTCGCTTTCTTCTGTTAGACATGACTTTAGGAACGATTTGAAATTCTGAAAAGAATATTTTTGTTAGTCTTAAAATAACTATTATAATGGACTCGTCCGAAACATTGAGACATAAACAAAACTAACTTCCGTAACTAATCCCGTCCTAGTTTTCGTGATAATTCAACTTATCCTAAAGCATCTCATTTCTTTCTCTGATACCAACTGTGACGACCCGACTTTTACCACCGCAAAAAGTCGTCATCAAGCCAAAAAGAAACCTTGCCTTAAGCGCATAATAAAACGGTGGACATAAAAAGGGTCTCATGAGGCCGGACTAAATAACACTGGCCCACTGGTTTAATTTCAAACTTGTTCGGCCAACTCTGATGTTAGCCGGACCAAAATTCCCTGAGATGCTTACTAATAAATATTCATTTCAGAAACAAACACGGAAACGTACTAACATTCAAAACATTTACAAAATTCATAAACAGCGGAGTCTATTCAATATCAAAAGACAAAATAAAGCTCTTTAAAATCTGCTCCGGCTCGCCAAACCACTTTGATACTCCACAAAGTTCTACTCAACTTCATCCTCCATAATTCTTTCATCATCTAAAAAATAGTAAGAATGAGCTACAAAGCCCAGCAAAATACTCACATGTAGAAAATAGAGAACATAACATATACATATAAGCGAATATAATACGAAAATCATCATATCTTTTAGTTCGAAATTTTCTTAGTCTTTTTCTTCTAGTCTTGTCTACTGAAAACTTATAAAAACCATGGAGGGTTCTTATCATCTTAAGGGACCGGACAGAAGCAGACAACATCAAGGATGAGTTGTGTGTAACCCCACAACCTAAAGCCATATCCCCTCATTATGCTCCCCGGGGCGGGAGGTAATGCCTTTATCTCGGCATACGGGGCCAAAAGTCTTATGCCACCAAAAGGTTCCCACCCGTGGCCCAGGAGGCATCATCGAGTGTCACTTCAATATCCTTCATCCATCTTTTACAGCAAGTTTAATGAAAACTCGGTTCTTAGTTCATATGGCCGATCGTTATGGTTCAAAAGTCATAGAGTTCCACTTGCTGTCCGAATTAATACATTATTCTTTAAGCCGAAACTCTTTTCTTTTTCAGACGGAGTTCACAATGCCGGAGTTCATTTTTAGACGGAGTTCAAAATGCCGAAATTCTTTTTCAGACGGAGTTCAAAATGTCGAAGTTCTTTTTCAGACGGAGTTCTTTAGAATTCGAAGCTCTGAGAACCGGAGTTCGTTTTTGTTTAAAGTCTGAAGTTCTTTTCTGTAAAAGACGGAGTACTTTTCTTCAAAGGATGGAGCTGTTTTCTGTAAAAAGACTGAGTACTTTTCTTTAAAGGACGGAGCTTTTTTCGTAAATTATCAGAATTCATATAATTTGGCAGATAATCATACAAAACTTAGCATCATAAAGTCTTTTCCTTAAATATGCACTGATCGACAAATAATCATACTTTAAGCATCAGATATGAAAAGAACAGAATAAACATCATATAAGTTCATATAATATCAAATATATTAGCATAGAAATCATGCATAAATATGAACTTGAAAACAGGGGTGAGTATCTTGCATGAATTTCTTCTACTTTTCTTCTACCTTGCCTTGAATCCCTTGGCATTCCTTTACTTAGAATTCTATTGCGTGTTTCCTTCTCATTCTTCTAATTCTTATTTATAAGCCTTGGATCTGATAACCGCCATTAATGATTGGTAGTAAGGGAAAATGTTTCATAAGAAAAAATGTTTCATCATTAATGATTGGCAAATCCAAGGAGAATGTTTCATCATTTATGGCGTTTACATTTCCACAGAGTTTATTAATTGCCAGTTAACTGAACTCGGGTTCTCATGTAAACACATTAAATATCTGGTTAACAGAACCTAACTTTCTCATGTAAATACCTTAATTTCCTGATTAATTGAACTTAGTTTTCTTATTTTTGGTCAACTATCGACGGTGACCGGATTATTCTTTCACCACATCCAGTCAACACCCGTTGACCGGAGTATTAACTTAGGCTTTATCCACTACAAAGCTACTCCGTCCTTCGCACAAAGCCATACCGGCCTTACTGAAAATGATTCACTTTGCCGGACTTGATTTTCATCAAATAACACTCCAAACTTCTTTTTATGCAGGAAAAGTCCGAACTTCCTTTTACCCAGGAATTCCGGACTAAAAATCCAGATTTCTCTTTATCCAGGAAATCCGGACTGAAAATCGGGACTTCTTTTTTATCTAAACTAAAATTTTATCCTAAAGCCAATTTACTTTTCTTATTACCTTCTCCGGTCAACTGGCGTTGACCAGATTTTAAGAACTCGATAATCTGGGTCGTTACAGACCCCTTGTTCAGAAATCCCTCGCATCAACTTAACGCTTGCTTTTCCAAACACCCCATTCTCTTCCTCCCACCGGTTGCCATAGTTCAAATGGGCACGCAGTCAGTTCTGCATTCTCTCTTTTTAATGAATCAATTTGTAGTGAATGCAACGGAGGCTCCTTCCCCGACCTAGACAACTCTCCATAGATGTATCAAGATAAATACAGAAGCTAGCATTGACAATGATAAAAGAGAAGGCTTCGATGAAATTGGTAGGGATCACAAGGATTAGTGGGTCGTTAGACATTTCGATTGCCTAGGAAGCACTAATAGTTTTAAGATAGATATCTTTACAATTTAGCACGCTTATAGATGCATAAGTAGAGGATTATGCAAAATAATTATCGAAACAGATTCAACTACGACAGTTTAAAATCTTAATAATTGTGCAGAGGAGATGAATCTAAATAGATGCCACAGGTTGTAAAACTTAGTGAGAGACTGAGAATATAACGTGGCATATCTCCTTAGAAAAGGCAACTGAATGGCCAACATATTAGTAAAAATTGAAAGATGTTGGAGGACATCTAAACAATAATGGAGTTCTCCAATAATAGAACTTGTCCATTTCCAAACGTCGACTGAATCTTAACGAAAGATGTCAACAATGACATAACATAGTTTTTCTTTCTCTTGGCAAAACTAACCAAAAAAAGGAACACTCCTTTTCCTTTCACAGCTGAACTAAACTAGTATAAGAATTATAACTATCTGAAAACCGATTTCAACTGACTTATTCGAACCTTGAATCTAATGCGAAACCCAAAGATAAGGCATCCATGAAACCATCCCCAATGGCAGGATGGAGATTCAGCAACCACGAATCCAAAGCATTGGATGACAATGATTTCATCACTGGAATTATGCTTCTCATAAGCCACACGGAATGGAGCTACCCCATATCTGTGATCTCCCTCCGCCTATAAAGGTATTTTCAGGATCCAACAATGCAGTTTCAGCCGCCATGAACAGGATCTATAGCTTGATGAGTTGCAAAGTTGAAGAGGATGTGCTCTGTACGTCAAGAAATTCCACTACTGAGAATGAGAGATTTGATCTTTTGAAGGCATTGAGGCTGCCGCAGATGGGGGCCAGACATGCAGAGACCAAACACGCAGCAATTGTCAAAGAAATGGATCCTCTTCTGCATGCAGTTTTGATGGAACCGATTTAAGTCTTTGCTTAACAGCAATTGGTGGACTTGCTTGAGTTGGAAGTCTTCAATAGCATATTCAGCAAAAACAGCCACTTTTGTGTTGTGAATGTGGAGTGAATCGGGTCCGAAGAACAGAGGAAGATAGAAGCTGTTTGGCATGGATAATAAATATGACGTTCTGCTTGGGCATTGCTGGTCTTGGCTTTGCCTTTGTCCTTTTATAATGGGTGGGGTTGAGGGGAAGCTATCATGGTCTTTTTATAATGGGTGGGGTTGACGGGAAGCTATAATGATCTTTTTATAAATAGAGCATCAATGGCCAAGATTGAGTAAAATTAGGGTTAAAATTAAATTTACCTTTTGATGAACAGCATAATTTTCACCCTTCATTTTTTGTCACTCTATTTTAACCGTTGGAATGACCAAAGAACTCCATTTATGGAAGGATCATAGCAGCTCCAAGGGATCTATATCTCTCTCAAACCTTGACATAGATGGCCTCGAAACAACACATGATGGTAACCAGTAAGAGAAGTCTCTTTTTCATGTCCACTGCAGCCTGCTATGTGACGCTATCTGGACAAGAACCTCCCCTCCCCCGCCCCCACGAAGAAAAACAAAAAAAAAAAAGAAAGGAACCTGGACTTTGCTCAAGCTTATATATTAAACTGCTCAGTTGCTACGTTGACATAAACATGAATTAGTGGAATCCTTTTTTTCTCCTTCCAATTAACCGTCGAAAGAGAGAATTTTCAGAACACATAAACAGAGATAAAAAAAAACTAAATTTTGGAGATAGAACTAGACGGCAAAATCTATTCCTTAATCTATTGTTTTTAAGTCATCAATTTCGGAGAAGTGGCAGAATGAATAATGACACATATTGTGGGATGTACGTCATTTCACCGTGTATTTATCTATATGTTTAAAATTTTCCAGTTTAATATTTATTGCAGCATTCTGGATGCTGCCCAGCCTGCTAGAACTGCAAATACAATAAGCTGTTCTTTTAAAATTTGCAAACCAACGACGGTCAGATGCAACAGATATCACATAAGCAAGCTAATATCATGCATGCATGGTGAAAATTCATGGAGTCCTATCTTTAGAACTGTATTTAGCACTCGCTGCAGTGGATGGTGGGGAACAAGAGAAAAAGGAGCTACGGAAAATTAAAATACTACAGTAAGAAACTTGCTTTCACTAAGGATATATCTACAGAGGCAGAGAAGCTGTGGATACAACATAGCAGCTGCACAATTTACTGGGTATATACACGTGAGATGAGTTAAGCCCATTCCTTACCTACAAGCCAACTTTCGTAGTTATAGCACAAGACAAGATGAGCGAAATTAAAAAATGCTAAGCTACAATGGTTGGACTTACCTCAGTGTAACTGCCTTCATATGATGGTCTGATGAATGGTCCTAAGGTGGGTATAGCAGTCATCACTGTTGTGGAAATAGTCCAAACAAACCCAGCAGATATGCCTGCCGCACTTGCACTCAATATGATTGCAACCCTCCACCTTCTCAATGGTGTATCTACAAACTGGGCAGCTCTTGACATTGTCTTTTCCCTTGCACCACTCTTTTAACGATGAATCAGGATCTTCCTTAAACTCCCGGTACTTCTCACAGGAAACATGTGGATGATACTCAAGATGACACCTTGTACAAGTCTTCACATAGCAAGCCCCACAGATGAATGCATCGCCAAATGTGCCAGAAGCTACCCGATATATACAAGGGCAGTCGGGTGAAGGGCAAAACCGGTAAACACC
Source organism: Nepenthes mirabilis (assembly GCA_025585075.1). Classification (NCBI taxonomy): domain Eukaryota; kingdom Viridiplantae; phylum Streptophyta; class Magnoliopsida; order Caryophyllales; family Nepenthaceae; genus Nepenthes; species Nepenthes mirabilis. The sequence continues at coordinate 21,997 of JAODPA010065830.1, read as the reverse complement.
TCCACTTGATGCCACAAATGCCCCCAAAGAGGCCCTGAAAAGCTCCTCCAACTTCTCATTTGACAGCAAATTTCTCAAGTCTGACAGCCAAATGGAAGCACTACAGCCCTCATGAGCACAACAAATAGGGAAACAATCATGATTTCTCATTGCAGACTCGCACTGCTCCACCAGGCAGAGCTTACAGAAGAAATGCATGCAGTTCTGAAGCTGATATTGATCCTCAACATCACATAAGCAAATAGGACAGGTGTTTTTGTTGTCACAAATCTCAGTTGAATCAGCACTTGTTTGTGTTCTCTCATAAACCACCTCTTCTAATTTCTGCTTCGACTCTTTGTCACCTCGAATTGAGATAACATGACGACGAGTATTAAGAGTGACATCAGCTTCCGGTACAATGTCCTTGAGGCCATGGAGGTTTGGGCCAAACTTTTTAACAACATCCTTCATCAAGTCAGGAGGTAGAGTACTCCCCCGTAGAACAATCTCCATTTGCTTGTTTTCATTCAGGTCCAGAAGGCACTGAGTCAATCTTTGCTCCGCAATGACAATCTTCTCAGGAGGACCAAAAATCCTCACATTGTGGCTTTGCCTGTCAAAAAATATGTAAGTCCCTGTCTCTTGTTGAAGTGACTGCATAAGTGCAATACCATCTTTAGAAAACAGAGGTTGTAGAACAGTTGGCATGAGGCTGGCATGGGTAATCGTCTTTCCTCTCATTAGCTGTTCAAGAGGCTGTCTTATTTCAGCAACGATTTTTGTAGCATTGGCCGATATCTTGACCCGATAGGAACCATTATGGTTCCTGTCAAGAATGCATTCTGCCCCTGCGAACCAAATAGCTAATACATATGAGTGCCAAGTATCATGAAGCTTAGTAGTGTGCCGTCAAACGGAAGAATGTCAGCCCCTGGTATTGGATGGACTAATGCCATTATATTTAACTGGCAAGTAGTTCGAACACCTTGGAAAAAAAATAAACCCTATTGAAGATGTGACTTTTACGCTAGCAGTTTCATTCAACTGATTTTTTGTCCCTTTCATTTAGATGATTGAATAAAATAAAAAATGGGAGGAGGCAGCTAGTAATCATATGATATGATGCGCAGCAGGTGGATAATTCTGTAACTTCGTTGAGATGTCTTCACAGCAACAAATAGGTTCTCCTCATTTGAGTTCTGAATTTAGACATTTGACTAAGAGTACATATTGTAATTTGCAGGCAGTATCAGAATGTATAAAACACTGACAAGGTGCAATAAATGTCAGCAAAACCCAATCACTTCGTAATGACCTTTTCCAAAGAACATTTAGGTTATCTTCATTGCACACTTAAGATACTGGGTTTTCTAATTTACTTGAGCTTTATTTAAAAGGTATAACAATGTCTCAATTCTGCAAACAGTTGTGGCAATGGGAGAAATCTGAAAAACTATATAAGATTCAGCAAAGACATGAATGTGAAACAATAACAGGGGAAGATCAAAAACAAAGTTGAGCATGGTTGGGAAAATATGGTGAGAATACAAAAACAAGAAAAAATCTGTATCTATGGCACTACACATACCCTTTTGATGCCTGAAGCTGGCAATTAAAATGTCAAGTTGTCTCTTGATAACATGGTAGACAGGAGGAGGACAGGACACACTACTGTGAAATAGCCTCTGACACTTTATTTTTTGCCATGAAAGACAACCAGGCAAAACCTTTCCTTCAATCTGCTCCAAAGCTTTTGCGGCCTCCAAATGTAACCTTCCATCAAAGGTAACCAAAGCTCTCATAGAAGAATCCTTTGGCTCTGGTGGGAAGACCTGGACTCTGCAATAGTTTATATGGTGACTCCCTTTTGGCATAAACAGAGAGACTTCTCTGAAAAGTGCTTCTTCGCAGGCATTACATGGTGGATCATCAATGGCATCACCTCTCACCAAGAAGAAGTCCAGGATTCGGCGGCGTGTAGCTTTCCTTAACACATCCAAAATTTCATCTTCACTGTATTCCTTCTCAATTCCCCTTATCACAACTTTATCTGAGTACTTTGTGCTAACTTCACATCGAACATACTTTTCTCCAATTAGTAGGTTCGAGAAATCTTCCACAATAAAGCGGACATCACGAGTTTCACATGTAACTATTCCCACACCCTTACTATATCTGCGCGGCCAATAAACTTTTGCTGTGACTGCAGGAAATGAAAATGCCCGATCTATTCCAAAGGTTGCTCCTGAAAGATTTATTGTAAGCAACACATTACTAAATTCAAAGTTTTTTAATTCAGTAGCCCTGTTGGCAGCATCAGGTGTCATGAAAGTAATACTGCCCCACTTCCTTTTGTCTTCATTTTCTGGGCCATGCCCTGTAAATTTGTGGATAGCACATATCCCATGAGAATAGTTTTCAATGCATGATATAAGCTCCTTGTCATCTACGGCATTGACATCTGAACAGAACACGTCAACAGTCAAACATCTCTTATCAAGTTCCAGATGTTTAATTTCAGCTCCTGCTCCCAACAACGCAACAGGAGAGGACACACCAGGACCGCCAGGATACAAGCACTTCTCAATGCATTCATTCTGTAGCCATTTTCTTTCACAGTGCAAAGCAGTCTTCACATTGTCAAGAACCATTTCCATAGCATGTGCTGGGGCAAATAACTGAATCTCATTGTTATCAACATCGACTTCAATGCCTATCCTTTCATCAAGACAAAGAGTCCGGATGCGAGATATGAGGCAAAGCAGACCACTGTTTGACTTTCCGCAAAACTTCTTGAGGACAATACTACCATAACCAGTAATTGTCCTCACTTGCAGCTTCCGACTTTGCATTTCAAAGGCATCAAACAATGGAGGAGGGAGAAGTGTAGACAACGATTCGAAGTCAAATGCAGTTACACACACCAAATATTGATTAAATGCTGACAAAATATCACCAAAGACTACCCAACTAGGCTTACGTGTAAACATTAGCAAAGAAGAGGAAGGATGGAGCTTAACATGCCTCCCACTCAATGCCACTTCATACCCAAGCTGGTCATATCCCGAGTACATAGCAACATTTTCAGCAAGGGAAGCAAGTATGACCCTTTTAAGATTCTTATCATGCTCTGTGACCACATCAGGCCTCCATTTCCAGTAACTAGGAACTATGATACTAAGTTCAACTTTGAGACAGTTCTCCATTTCTACCACTGTATCATGGCATCTTCTCATAGATTTAGCATTGATACTATGCTCCCAACACCATTTATTTCTCTTCTCTTGAGGCAAACCCTCCCACTCCCTGTAAACAGAAAGCAAAGTAAAGAGATCGCCATCATGATGGCAGAAAGGCACTTTAACACAGTCAGACTTGCGCTTATCCTCCTCATTACCAACTCTGCAAAATATACTACTTGTGTTTGCCATAACAGCAGCAAGAACAAGACCCTCCTTCCCCAACTGCTCCCGGAAGCAACCAAGGATTAGTTTACCCAGTCGAGGCTCAATGCCTAATTTGACTAAACATTGACCTTCCTCAGTCAGTTCACCTACACCATTGTTAAATGTGACAGCTCCTAACTGAATAAGATTCCGAATGGCCATATCGATAGCTTCAGGACAGGGCGCATTAACAAAATCAAATTCCTGTACATTTTTTATGCCCAAAGCAAGAATTTTCAAGACAGCAACACCAAGATGAACTCTAAAAATCTCTGGTTCTTGCTGTGCATTCAGCAAATGAAAATCATCTTGTGAGTACAGTCTGTAACACCGTCCTGGTTCGGTTCTCCCGGCACGACCAGCTCTCTGTTCAGCAGAACTCTTGCTGATCCAGTTGACTCTCAGGACATTCATTCCAGAACCTGGTTCAAACCTACTCTCCTTAACCATACCAGAGTCGATAACGTACTTGACCCCTGGGATTGTCAAGGATGTTTCAGCAACATTTGTTGTAAATATAATCTTTCTTTGGCCAGGGTAATTCTGGAATACACGTAATTGCTCTTCATTTGAAAGTTTTCCATGCAAAGCCAATGCAACCGCAGAAGGAGCACGAAATCTTTCACAAGCCCATTCCACTTCCATCTGAGAAGTCAAAAATGCAAGAATTGTCCCTTCTCCCTCTGTTTTATGAATCTCAGTTGCCATCCTAACAACATTGGACACATATGAGGCCACATTACCAACTGAGGATTTTGAATTATCAGGAGTTCCTTCACTGGGGACATATTTCACATCAACTGGAAAACTTCTCCCCACTACTTTAAAGATTCCACAGCTGAAGAAGTATTCAGAAAGCTGGTCAGCATCAGCTGTTGCAGACATTATGATAAGCCTCATATCAAGCCTCCGACAAAGTAAGTGCTTCAGCAATGCTAAAAGGAGATCAGTATTTAGGCTCCTTTCATGAGCCTCATCCACAATTACACAAGAAATGCCAGACAAACTCCTGTTGTTCATGCAATTTTGCAGTAAACAGTGGTCTGTCATATATATTACTTTCCCATCAAACTTTTGAGCAGATGAATATGATGGGTGACAGCCAATTAAGTTCCATCCATAACATCCGCTACTTTCTTCTCTCACCCTATCCGCTAATGAAAGAGCAGCAATCTTTCGTGGCTGAGTACACACAATTGAACCATTAACAATCACTCCTGAATCAGCAAGGAACTGCACCAACTGGGTGCTCTTTCCTGAACCAGTCTCTCCAATCAATACCATGACCTGTGCATATGAAGAGTCCACAATAGAGTCAAATCCACAATAACCTTGATTAACTTAAAAAATCCAGTTGAAAGAAGAATCATGTTCAGGTCTGTATCATGAAGAGAAAACTTTGTATAAAAACGGCATAATAACTCCAGGAAAGGAAAACACTCCATCCTATAGGTCGGTTTATTTTACCTCATTCAAATTCAACATGACCATCTTTATATTTCTGACTAGCAACGTAACATCATGAGAAAGGCTTTGTTTTGTTTTTCAACCAAAAGTCAGGTCAAATTTTGGCAAAAGCTTCAACAGCATTTCCACCAATTTGGGACCTGGGAAGGGTGGTGTTGGATAACCCAGATTTTGTTAGCATCCAGCTAAATCTACTGTTGCTTTCACAAAATGTTGGAGGCTCGAGGAGGATAGATGTTTCCCGCAAAATTTCCCCACTTGTTTTCCATCTTAAGGTTAAAAGGTCACATTGTCATGTCAAATGCAGACTTCTCCAATACTTAGCACAACTACAGCAAAGTTTTACCAAACAACATCCATTCTATTGGCAAAGTTGTACAGTCAGAACACTTTTAACAATCCAAACTGTACGGCCAGAACACAATTAGGGTTTAACAAACGGGCGAAGCTATAGCCATCATCCAAGCAACTCATTCATTCCAGTTCCCTCCTACCTCACAAAAACAAGAAAAGGAGAAAGAACTTTCCCTCCCCTTCCACCAGCCTTCTACCAATACGGGTTTCTACTAATACCATTGGCTTCACAACTTTCTTCATCACCGTTCAAGGAACCTAATCACAAAACAACCATTGGAATGCATTCACATTTTAAGGCTAGGGTTCCCGCAGTACAGGGTTCGTTTTGGCCGTGTTGGTCAAAAGGCCTCCACGAGGCACATAATCCCAAAAAGTACTTGTTCCCGTTGTAGGTATAGTTATATGCAGGCGCTATAACCCTAGAAATTTGAAAAATACTACAAGGCCTAAGAACTCCGCAGATTTAAACAAATTAGCCCGACCCGGAAGCAATAATGTTTTGCCCAAGTGTTGGCTAGATGCCGCCCCACCCCAAAAAAATAATAAGAAGAAGAAGAAAAAGAAAAAAGAATGCAGGGGAACAAGTTCCTTAACCCATTAAGGAACTGTAAACAGCGTATCACTTTAATTTGAAAAAAAAAAAAATCACCTGTTGGGTCATTATTTGACAAAGAATTTCCTGTCGGTAAGCATAAATAGGCAAACCATCATCGAGCCTTCGACACTCGCGCATTATCAGATGATAAATTCTGCTCCAGTTAAACTCATACTTTAACCGAAATACCTGCACTCCATCTCCAGAGTCATTCAAATGCTTTTCCCCAAGATGATCAAGTATACAATTCAAGGCTGACCTGTATTCTCTCAATCTCTTCTCAATTAGGTCGCTTTCGCGCTTGAGGCCGTTCTTTTTCTCGTTAAGCTTCTCAGCATGTGCAATTCGATTTGGCTTTCTAAGCGAAGCCGATATACCGGCTATCTCATTTGACACATTCTCCAACTTCTTTTCCCACCTTTTAACAAGCTCCCCGCCAATAAAGCCCCGAATTCTGTCAATAAACAGAGTTTTAAGCCGGTCATTAAGCTCGTCAACATCCGATGGTACAATCACATTCGGTATCAAGGTAGGGGAAAATTTGTGATCACCGTTGAATCGTGACTCCCACAAACCAACAATTGCTTCAAGCACGCAACTCCACTGCGCGAAGAACAACCTTGCGGCGACGGGACCGGACTTGAAAACCTCATAATTGTCCGGCGTAGGCTTGCATTTCGAGATCAAGGTCTCTACTTGGGGCGTGTAAAAGCCCAGACGCTCATGCCGAAGTACGACGACGAAATTAGGGCAACCACGTAGGGGAGATCCTGGAGGCATATCCGGCGGACGGGTTCGCCGGTAATTCCAGGGGTGAACAGGATAGCCGCAGCGGGTACCGATGCTTGAGTAGCTTCCTCGCCTCATAACGGAGAAGGAAAAGAGACGCCTAGCAACTACAGAAGTGGAAAGTAAAGCGAGCAGAAGAAGAAAACACGAGGGTTCAAGAAAGGTTTTGGGTGAGTGGAGGAAGGGGAGGCGTGGGGGAGGACCCTTTCGCGGTAGTGGTAGACGGAAAGTCGGAAACTTTGGTTTTCTCTTTCCACTTTTCAAGGCTATTAATTAGGGCTACCAATTAGGCCTACAACTGCTGCGAATTTGGTTCATAAACGTTTATTAAAAAAATAAATAAATTTTTAAAACTAATAATTATATTTACTTTTTCTCAAAAACTAATAATTATAT